>LPNX010128748.1:350062-441484 GCA_001517045.1 Pseudotsuga menziesii
GAGGAAATGCACAATATAGATAAGTATTGAATTATTTTGCAATTTCTTTCTTATGAATATACATGTGTATATGATTTGGTTATGATGTTTTAAGCTCTTGTTTAAGATATAAAAACTGAATAGAATAAACTAAACATGTGAATTTATTCAATGTTTGAATATAGGTATCGCTGGAAGTGAGGATTATGAAAGCATCCTAGGGGTGCATGTGGACATGTGACTGTCCTGAAGAACTCAAAATGAGCAGTAATGAAAAGGGTGCTAGTGAGACTATGAAGTTCCTAGCAACCGAGACAAACCATGTGGGGAGGCTCCATGGTTGAGAGGTCTGAAATAGACCAGAGACACTAAGTGTCATGACCAAGAGGGATTGGTCCTGCATTCATGGTGAAGTGAAAGAGGATGAGACCATGAAAAACCATAGTGATGATGTGGGTTCCAGGATGGAACAAGAGAAAGAGGGAAAAAACTCTTGTTGCTCTCTCTTTCCTTTTGATTATACTTATGCATTGTGAAAACAAAAGATTGTTGAATGCATGTATGACTAAAAATAGAATGTGTTTATTTTCTTAAAGTAATTTCTTAATGCTGGAATAGTTAAATCCCTACCCAAGAATGGACATGAATGAGCTCATGTTCCTGTTGGGAAGGCATGAAAAATATGAAAGTCTCATTGATGAGACTTGGAATGTCATGCCAATTGGGCAATAAATTGACTGATTTTAATGCCTATGCTATGCTTGGTCTAACATAATTTCAATGGTGCATTTCACAGGTGAGAAAAGTGAAATCCAGTAGTGCACATTGATCATGGCAGCAAACCAAAAGCTGCTGGACTTGGCTGGAAGTCTTCTTCAAACAATTACCAAGACCCAAGAAAATATTGGAGAGATGCTCAAGATACAGAAAAATTCCTAGACTTGGGGATGAGCTGAAAGCTGAGAACCAGCAAGAGAAGCTCATGGAAGCTAAGGGGCTTAGCCCTGAAAGTTCAAGTAAATAATTGAACGTTGGACAGATCTACAAAATTTTGAAATTTGATGTGCAAATTGTATATGTATTGGAACACTGAGGATGGTGTTATTCCAAGGGGGAGGGGATTGTAATACCCCAGTTTTGACCCCATTCTCATTTAAAGATACATGATGTATGTTTTGTAATTAATCGTGGTGTGGAGCTAAAGGAAAAATCCCCACCATCGATTTGGTTATGTATGTTTCAGCAATTGGGATCTTTGCCGATGGTATATCATGCTATCTGACACATTATAGTTTGGAATTATGTAAATATGCACATCAATTAAAATAAACCTACAGCCAGCTACAATGACGCAATGTTAAATGAAAAGGGCATGATTTGCTAAGGATAAGGGGGGGACTGTTAAACCTGGAACCCATGGGAAAAAGCCATCTGTCAAACCTTAAACCCCTATTTAGTTAAGGCGGTTAATGCTGGGTAGGGGTGGGTGGTAGGATTCCCCCCACGTACCTCCATAGCTGGTTCAGTCATGCATAGGCTGGGAGTGGTTCCTCATGCACTGTTTGGGATGCTGACCGCCTGTCCACTCTCTCAGATCATGGGCTGTTCGTTTTCCTCATGCAGAGTAGGGATAAAAGGGATTACAATTCCTTGTTTTGGGGTTCGTTCTCCCTTCTCTCACTGATTGCTGGTCTGTGGATGTGTTTCCCTTCCAATTCATGAAGAGAGTCTGACCCTGTTTCCAATATCGGACTATGTAATGTTCCGGTCCGAATGTGAAAATGTGTCGTGGCTCCATTGTTGATGAAGGACCATTGTTTCCCAATATTGTTGGTTGTTTCTAGACTATGTAATGTCCCAGGGATTTCATTGTTGAACCATGGCTGTTGTTTTCCCTCATCGGTTGTTGTTGTGAGTACCTCTATTGTGTGGGTTGTGGTCTCATTCACACTTTTTGGCTGAATGTGGTATGTGTAAGTTTTCCCTTCACATAGGGAGTACTGTTTTACCTCACACACAGGTCAGGACTGTGTTTCCCCTGTCCAGGCTAAGAATCAGACCTTCCCCTCCATTTGGGGATTTTCTATGAGTTGTGTCTTCTCCCGTTGTTGTCGTGGTAAAAGGGCGATTGTTGTTCTTCCCCTTGGTTTGGGTTGCTATGTGTGGGTAATTACCTTTTGGGGTTGTTGCTGGGTTGTTTTGGCCATGCTAGGGCCAAGAAAAACTCAGAATCACCTTGTTTGGCTTGAGTCGCATCCACCATCTTGGGTTGTCACCTTGTTGCCTTGTGTTCCTTCACAGAGCTATGAATTGATTTTGTTTTACTACAGGTATGCAGTGGTTGGTCTTCGAAATTTGTGGAGTGGGATTGAAGGCTAGGTATGCTTGAGAAACCTAGAATTGGGGAGCCACACAGGCAGAGTTAGATGGATGGATTTCTTCTCCACAACCCCGGAAGAGCACTGGCAAGGGAAGTCAGGGACTGAGGGACTGTGAAGCAGAGAAGGGATTGATTCCTGGTGTCGAATGTGTGTGGGTGTCTTAGAGGTCATGCTAGCTCTTGTGTAGGCATCCTTAGCTCTTCCATGAGCTTACTAGCTTAGCATTTAGCTTCTCCTAGATCCTTGATAGATAGATAAGCCCTACTGTGTGGGCTTGGCTGATTTACGTACCTTAGCTATGTGTAATCCTGCTTAGTCCCTTATTCCTTGGGGAATCATGCCTAACTCAGGGGTGGTAGTGTTTCTGAGAGATTGATGAGCACGCTAGCCTATGGTTGGGTGGAACATTGTAGAGACATAGCTAGTTGTGAGACAAGTTCTCTATGAGATAAGTATCCTTGTCCATTTTAATTCTACATTTACATTACTGATTAATGAATATGATGAACATGTGGTATGCTTGAATGAATGTATGTTTACTTCCGCTATGTATGTGAATGACCAAACATCTTAGTAGGTTTTACATTTGAGCATTTTATTTTAGTTTATATGTATGTTCATGTTCATGGGGCCATTTTCCCGTATGTTTGATGGTTTAGTAGCGTCCTCTTCTCTAGCCGAAGGATCAGGGACGTTACAGAATACCAATTCATAATAAAAAATGATGTGTGGGAAATAGTCCCAAGACCAAAAGACAAATCAATGGTATCCTCAAAATGGATCTTCAAAATGAAGTATTCCACAGATGGTAGTATAGAAAAATACAAGGAAAGATTTGTAACAAGAGGGTTCTCCCAAAAGGAAGGAATTGGCTATGAATAGACCTTTGCTCCAGTAGCTAGGTACACTTTAATCATAACTGTCCTTTCCTTGGTATCCAAGAATAAATGGAAGTTACATCAAATGGATGTGAAGACAACTTTTCTAAATGGCTTGATAGAAAATGAAGTGTTTATCGAACAACCGCAAGTTTTTGAGACCGGTGATCAAGAAGATTATGTATACAGACTCAAGAAAGCATTGTATGGGCAAATAAAACACCCAGAGCATGGTACGAAAGAATAGATGGATTCTTGATGAGTTTAGGTTTTACCAAGAGTAAGGAAGATTCTAACCTTTACTATAAGGTTGAGAATGATGGGCTTATGATACTACTTTTATATATGGATGACTTATTCCTAACAAGAGAAGATAAACTCATCATTGAATGCAAGAGGAAGCTGGCTACAGAATTTGCGATGAAAGATATTGGAATGATGACTACTTTCTAGGTCTTGAAGTTTGGAAATCCTCAGATGAGATTTTCATAAACCTAGGGAAATATACGGTAGAAATTCTGAAGAGGTTTGGAATGTTAGATTGTAAGGCTATGACCACTAATATGACAACAAACTTGAAGTTACTAAATGATGATACATCGAAAGTTATAGATGCTACTCTATATAGATAGATTATTGGTTCGCTAATGTACTTAACCAATAAGAGACCTGATTTTTTTTCATTGTAAACACACTAAGTCAGTACATGGTGAGTCCTAAGCATATTCACCTGATAGGAGAAAAACATGTGATGAGGTATCTAAAAGGAACTTTAGATTATGGGCTCAAATATACCTTAGACAACGAGATCAGTTTACATGGGTTCACAGACTCAAGTTGGGTAGGAAGTGCTAAATACAGAAAGAGTACTTTAGGTGGATGTTTTAGTTTGGGATCAAGAATGATCTCTTGGTTTAGTAGAAAGCAAACCAGTATTGCACTTAGCAGAGTAGAAGAAGAATACATTGCTACTTATTCAGCTTATAGTGGAGAAGTATGGCTTCAAAAGATGTTGGTAGGTTTATTTGATGAAGAGATAGATGTTACTGATATCCTTTATGATAATCATAGTTGTATCATGATGATAGAAAATCCAGTGTTTCATGATAAGTCAAAACATATTGAAGCAAGGTATCACTTCATTTGAGACATGGTTCAGAAAGGAGCTATCAAGCTCAAGTATGTTCCTACAGAGGAACAAGTGGAAGATGTGTTGACTAAGCCTCTGGCTTGTGTAAAGTTTGAATACTTTTGAGACAATATTGGTGTAGTCCGGAAGGACCTCTCTCAAAAGAGGGAGTGACAATAGATGGAAGAAGGATGCAGTGGTGAAAAGCTCAGTCTAGAATAGGGTAAGTATATCTAGGACAGTTTGACCAGAAATATTTAGTCATACGAGGCATGTTTATCCTAAGGGGATTAGTATGTCTAGCTAGATCAATTTAACCCGAGTGGGTTTTTAATCCAGGACAAGGCTTGTTGGTGCCCAAGAATATCCATCTATATAACTAGGCTTGTTGGCTCAAAAGGGTTAGTAAGTTAGAAAAAGTTCCCAGGTAGATCTACCAGAGAACTCATTGTGATGCTGCTCCGAGATGGTTAGAGGGAAGGATGGTTGTTACAGTATTTCTATACTATTGAGATGTGTAGTTTAGTATTATTATAAGGATGACTGCTTAGCTCAGTGTTGTCATACTAATGACTATTGAGATGATTGGTTCAGCATTGATATGCTGAGATGTGTAGTTCAATATTGTTATGCTGATGAGCTTAGTATTGTTATATTGATGGATGTTGAGATGATAGTTCAGTATTGTTATACTGATGATTGTTGAGATGATAGTTCAATATTGTTATACTGATGACTGATGAGATGTTAGTTCAGTATGGTTATACTGATGACTATTGAGATGTTAGCTTAGTGTTGTTATATTGATGATTGTTGAGATGTTAGCTCAATACTATTATACTGATGAATGCTGATTGATATGCTTCTTGGTGAGTACTATTGTATTGATTGAGATCTATGTGTCAGTATTGGTTATGCTAAGGAATGATGAGATGCTTGATGATATGTGTATAGTGTAGTCACACTATTCATTGTTGAGATGATTGTTGAGATTGTTACAATTGATTGCTGAGATGATTATTGAGATAGTTACAGTTGAATGTTGTTGAGATGGTTACAATTGATTGCTGAGATGCTTGATTAATGATTGATTGATGCTGAGATGTTTGCTATGATAGTTTCAGTACTTCTATACTGATGATGATGTTTGTGATATTCCAGCATCTCTATGCTCACAATGCAGATGATGATATAGCATTATAGATGATTTGTTCCTTAGCACTAATATGCTAATGATGTTGTTGATTGTTTAAGTACTTACACATTATTGATGCAGATATGATGCTTCAGTATTTCCATACTAAAGAGATAGATGATGATGTTTCAGTATTCATATATTGAAGTTATAGATGATGGTGACTCAATATTCACATATTGAAGCTATAGTTGATCATACTTATGGTGAAAATGATGATATTCTCGGTATTCACATAATGAAGATACAAAATGATGATGGTTCAGTATTTAACTACTGAAGATGCATATGATAAAGGTTCAGTATTCACATACTAAAGATGCAGATGATGATGGCTCAGTATCTACATACTTAAGATGTAGATGATGATGATTAAGTATTCCCATACTGAATAATGTAGATGATGATGTCTTAGTATCTACATGTTGAAGATGCAGATGATGAAAGTTCAGTATTCCCATACTGAAGATGCAGATGATGATGGTTCAGTATTCACATACTAACAATACAGATGATGAGTGTTCAAATGATGATACAAATGATGGTGCAATTTTTACACACTGATGATGACTAGTGGATGATTCAGAAGATGATGTTGAGTAGCGGACGATTCAGAAGATGACTGCAAGAGATGTTCCAAAATATGACAAGAAGAAGATTGAAGAAAGATGATTACAGAAGAAACTCTAGCCGAGATCGATGATGAAGATGTATGATGGTGTACCAAAAATTCCTATAAAATATAGAGTCTCACCAATCAGTTGTACAGTTGTAATAGTAGCAGTTGCTACTATAGTTGAATACCTTCCTAGATAAGAGGGAATGTTAAAATAATGTAACTTCAAAATATATTCTAGTTGTATTGTATTCCTCCTATTGGAGATGAGTTTGGTCTTGTTACAATCATTGAAGGATGAAATGTAAACTTCTGAATATAAGTCGGGTCATTAGTACCCAAGTGTCAATAAAATAAATGCTATTTGTAATGTCCAATTGGACAAGTCAACCCTAACAGCTATTGAATTCGGCCCCACCAAGTTAGAGGTCAAGTCAACATAAGAATATAAATAGGAGGGCGCTCTTCTTAATTTATGCTCACTCACTCAAGCTAGTTTTTAGCAAGAGAGAGAAGTAGTAGCGCACCAAGAATAAGGAAGCAGTTGTTGTCTGAATTTTACACTACACTGGTTGATTTTTATACTGAGGAAGTTTTGCGGGGTTTTCTCCCTTGTGGTTTCCCCAAGGAAAATCTTTGTGTTCTTGTGTTCTTATGGTTTTGTGCATGTTATTTTTTTATTGATATTTTAGTGTCTAATTGTTTTAAGATATCATCTAAGAAATTATAAATAATTTTAACAACGCATTGGTCAAGTCAACTTCCCAAGGTAGAAAAAAAGGAAACTCTATGACAAAATCAGTCAAAGAGGAAAAGGGGAAAGTTCCTAAAAGCAGCAGAAAATCATCCATAGACAAAAGTAGGAAAGTTTGGAAACGGAGGGTGCAGTTGCCTCTTGGAGAAATCAGAAAAGCTATAAGGACAAAAGAAGGAAATTTTTGGAAAAGGAGAGCACAGTTTCCTTATGGAGACTCAGCCTCAAAAGCAGGGAAAAGCATAAAGTTGTCATGAAGAAAAGCAACAATTATTTGACTAAGGAGGGTGCAGTTACTAAATCAGACGGATGAGTTGGACATGGAAACATTTCCACATGGCCCTAGATTCTAAATTTCCCAAGGAGGGTGCTTACGTGGCTAGGGTTAGGGCTTCTAGGTGGTTGACTTGCTCTCACAGGTAACCATTGGCCTCCACTTGCTAAATAGGTCACCCAAGATGATATTGAAGGAAAATTAGACCCCATTGACTCAGTTTGGTTGATTTTTTATTAATATATTCTTATGTGAGCATTCCTTTCTAAGTGATGAGCCTCAGACACTTGGGAGATGAGCCCCAAACCTTCCCTTTCCCACTCCTTCAGTCATATTCTCTTCTAATTGCAGGTATGGAATGCTTTAGTTTCATACATTGAAGTCCTCTCAAACATATTTTTCAGCCTCCATCACATCTAGGTCAGCCTCTAGTGAATCCCATGCTTCACCTAGGCTCTCAGCCCTTTTCTGGTCATGTTCTGGGCCTCCTTCCCACCATTTTTGGGGTCTCCTTATGTAATGGTCAGTATATCATATTATTTATGATTTATAACTGAATATAACTCTATAATTTATATTTATCTGGTCAAAATAACTGTTTGCCTAAAATCTTACCTTCAGTTTCACATGAAATGCTTGTTTATCATTGTAATGGGGGGAATTGATGAATTTGAGTGCAATAAGGAATAAGCAAGGTTGTGGGAATGATTTCAGAAATTTTATATCTTTATTGAAGTTTTATTCATATATTTTATACTTAATATATAGTACATAAGTCAATTTTCTATGAATTATCTACTTTATTTTGTACCCTAGCTAGAATGCTAGTTTTAAATGACTAGTTTCTCCATTTATTCTATAAACTAAATTTTTTTCCACTCAAATCCATATATATAAGTTCTCGTGGGTCACTTAAATACCCAAATTCTCACACATAACTCCATATCATTTTTTAGTTTCCTCTGTACTATCTTTTGGGATCCTTCATTGTGAAGGGTCTCACTAGGCCAAAATTGTCGAAAATTACCAATTCTCCCCTAAATCCTCTATAAAAATACATATATGTTAGAAAATATTACAAAAAATATTTTATTCTATGTGAAGGATTTATAACCCATTTTCACTTTTACCCAATCTGCTCGTCAGAAGAACGGAAGGAATTTTCCCTAGCCTCAAGGTTGGGTGACCTAGAAGTGTGGGAGTAGGTTTCCGCATAGAGGACTCTGAAACCTAAATGGTCCTCAATGTAAATATATTATGGGAAAGGAATTCAATTTTCTGAACTCACTCTTGTTTTTCTTCCCACTACCTACTCCCTTTTCTACAAATTTTCCCAAGAAGAAATCTTTGTTTGCCTAGTCTGAATGTGCTCTGAGTGGATTTAATTCAAATATCAGAAATTTAATTTATTTTGCAGAATTAGTTAGTGTTCAGGTAAACATATCAGACTTGGGAAATTACATTGGTATCAGATCATTTTCCTCCACTGCTCTATAAAAAAGGCTCTCTATTGACTAACATTGCAGATCAATAAGTCAAAGTTGCAACCCTGAGGTTGCTACCAATGATTGAAGAAGACTTTGATCAGTTTGTTGAAGAAGAAGAGGTGATCTATGTTAATGATGGATTGCAAATGTCAAGATACAAAGATTTTTACCTTTTTGAAAATTATTAGTATGAATATATAATAGTTGAACCACCAATGGCTAATCCTAAGAAGGATTTAGCAAAGATGATAGATGCAAGAGAAAACTTTCCCCACCACTACGAAGAGTATCTTGCATTGGGGGAAGAGATTTGTAAATTCATTCCTTTAAAATATTATTTTTATTTCATATTTGGATTCAAGCCCAAGGGTGTGTATGATAATTCTTTGAAGAGCAGCAAATCATCCATAGAGGAACCAAGTTGTTCCAACTATGTGAGTAAGGAAGAAGAAAGAGAAGCCAAAAAGGAAGATGCAATAGAGACATATGTGGTCCAAGAATTATGAGATTGTTTGGGTGTTCTCCTAGTAGATATTCCAAAAGTTGTAACATGATTACTATTCAAGAGAGTAAAGTTTCATCAAATTTCTTGGAGAAGCAAGAACCACTGACAAACCACCCTTCAAATTAGAAGGTCATAAACCTTCTAGAGGAAGAAACATGTAGTGCTTCTAATGGAAGTATTGATGAGGAAAAAGAAGAAGGGAATGTTGGTCCAAACATTCTAGATTGGAAGGATGAAGAGGAGGATGAGGTCCTAAATCCATTATCAATCATGTAAAAGAGACATGTTTCACTTAGTCCTTCAAGTGATCAAGGAAAATAAAAGATCCATGAGGTGAAGTGCAAATCACCACATGGTGGTTGCATAGGTGAAGGAGTTGAAGATGAAGGCACTTCAAGTTTATGGGTGGGTGATCTCTATATCACTGATCAAGGTGTTGGATCATGTATGGGTGGTGATAGAAATTTTGTATCATATCCAAAAGATATAAACAAATCATATTTACAGTCACCTCTTGGGACACATAATGAAGATGAAAACAAGGCCACACCACTTAGGTGTGAACCAGAAAATTTGGTGGAGGAGCAAGCCACCAAAGTATCTATACAGGAAGAGGATAAAGTGAAGAAAATATATGATGAAGGTTCTGATTTTTTCATCATCCATGTTCTCCTACAACCATCTTACCCTTGGGAGGATAAAAAGTATTCACATGTATCTGAGGACTGGAAGATGAAGGACAATTGTGAGGGAGATGAAATTACTCCTCGTTTTTCTATTGGTGATCACAAAAACATTGCAAAGGAGGAGGATGTGTTCAATGGTGATGAGGGATATTTTGCATCATATTAAAAAGAATAATAGATATCAAATATGAATACATCATTTGGAAATCCCAACGAAGTGGAAGACAAGCCCCCACCAGCTGAGTGTGAACTAGGAAAATTGAAAGAGAAAAATATGATGCAAAGGGATGGACACAAATCAGAATTTTGGACACTATTGAAGAATGATGAAGCTGAAATTCCAAGGCATGATATTATTTATGATTTTTTTACATATCAAATGTCATTCCATGCTTCATAGATACCCTCCACTTCACGCCATGGAAGTGATTTTGTAGAAAATTCAAAGGTTGACTTGTATGATGACAATGAGTTTTGCGTTGTGGATCCATGCCAAAAGAAAAGTAGTATTATATTTCAGTTGTTAGAGGAAGAAAACTTGGTGGAGGATTTGATTTTTGAGCTAGATCATATGAGTGGACTACTTAAGGAGGACAGAGAAAAGTTTATGACAGCCATGAACAACCGTGCTGACATCAATGCCTTAGTGGCAAGATGTTGTTGTAAAGCTTCTGGAGGAGTGGATAGCACTGAAAGAAGTCATGGCCAAGATGAAGGATAGATATGTGAACTTACTATCTAACAGATATAATCTCTTCATGGTGGTTGAGATGTACCATAGTGCACTCAAGAAGGAGGAAGAAGAATATGAAAGGATCACTAATAACTTGGAGATCACCCGTGACTTATTGAAAAGCACAAAAAGATCCCTTCAAGAGTCCAAGCATTAGAGGAAATTTCAACTCAAAATGGGCCTCCTAAAATGAATTAATAAAATAATAGTTAAAATAATAAAATAATATTTATTAATTTTGGAGGAAGAAAAGAAAAAAACTACTTTTTTGTTTGTATTTTTGACATATCTCCCTGTGTTTTTACTCAAATTTCGATCAGGAGAGCTCGTTGGATGTGGAATTAAATTCTGCATCCAACGAGTACCCACTTGGCATACTTTTGACGGACCCAGCTACCCAAAAAACAAGAAATACCTGAAAAAATGGAATGATGACATCATCATTCCTTTTTTTTTTTCCAATTTTTTCTTGTTTTTGGCGTAGCGAGGTCCGTCAAAAGTATGCCGAGTGGGTACTCGTTGGATGCAAAATTTAATTCCGCATCCAATGAGCTCTCCCGATCAAAATTTGAGAAAAACACAGGGAGATATGTCAAAAATACAAACAAAGAAGTAGTTTTTTTTATGATACCTATCCCCAAATTTATATTAAAAAAGTGTTTAAGACCTATACGGTATTTCAAATTTAAAGCAAGTTCATTGGCTAACACATGATGACATGGATTTTGGATAAAAGTTAGAAGGCCCATTTTGAGTTGAAATTTCCTCTAATGTTTCTGATTTTTCCACTTCAAAATGATTTGAAGGTGTCACACCTTTCATCCTTCATAGAGGGAAATGTTTTGGGTATAATGGAGGAACCTCATGTGGAGTACAGCCATGAGGAAGGAGCATATTTGCAGGTGCTTGTGAAAATCTATGAGGAAGAAAATATCAGACCAAACACTCATTGAGGTTGAGAGGAAGGATGTAGTGTTCCTATCTACCATAAAGAGGGCTGCTCACATTCCTTATGGATCACCAAATAAAATTCATTATTCATCCATTGATTGGGTGGATAGAGACACCTTTGGAGTGAAGAATGTGGGAGGTGAATAATTTAATTTATGCAATAATTTTTTTTTGGGATTGACATTGTCTTGACATGTGGGAAGCCACAAAGATTTAATTTTCAGCCATTGGATACCTTCCATACACATGCACATGAGGTGCATTCTTTTTTTTTTGTGCTTGAGGACTGTGCATACAAGTTTGATGAGAACTAAGAACTTGGTCTTTTCCATTACAAACTGGAATTGTTTTCTGGAAAGAATGTCTTCCCCATTGGAAATTCATATGAGGATGAAGATGGGGAAGCCATAATTTGGGTGGATAATTATTGCAAAGATATTATGCAAATTTATACCCACACTTCTATTTCATCCTCATCAAGTGAGAATGAAAATTGGGAGAAGGAATTTTCCTTGTTGGTGTAATAGGAAGAGCTGGAGGCTTTCCTAGGTGTTCATGATGACTTGTGGAATGCACCATCACCCTCCCATCAGCCACATATGCACATATTGCTGTCACTTGATTCCATTCCACCACATGTGGATTGGGTGGAATATTACATGTCACACATGGAGTCTTATTGCAGAAAATTTTATGCACATGATCAGTGAAAATAAGATAAGTAAGCAAACTATCAAGAGAAGTTGTTGAGGAAAATATCTTGCATAAGGTGGTATTTGTGGAGGAAATAGACATAGTTGGATAGCTTCTTGCATCCTTTGACCAGTGGCAGATAGTTGATCCATTGGAAGTGTTCACATGGACCTTTTGGTAGGAGTGTCAGTACCTTCTCAAGTTGGATGAGGGGAAACTTATCTGTATTTCTTGCTTGCATTCTTGGAGAAAATAATGATACACCATCTTATTTTGAGAAAGTTGAGAATCTATGGTTGTGGGAGGATGCCCGTAATTGTCTTGGGACATGGGACTCACATCTCTTTCATTGTAGAAATATCATTAGGAGACTCAATGCTAATGTCCATCAAGAACATAAAGAACTTAATGTTGGGTGGGGAAATCACATAGATTTCCAATTTTTCATTGAGAATTTCCAATTTTCAGTACAGTGGTATGATTCCCACATCATGAATATCATTTCATGTGATGATAATTTTTTATGGTGGATACTAATGTTTGGATACTTACAGTTGAGGAAATGGGATCTAGGCATAATTTTATCTGATAAGTGGTGTTGGAAGGAATTCTCACTAAAGGGATTGAAATGTAAGAAATGGGACCCTAGAATTGCTCATTTTTTGAGAAAATTTACATGCTAGATTAATGAAGCAAGTCAATGTTTTTTCCTCATGAGTTCATGCTCCAATTATCCTACATGGTGGACAAATTTGTAGCACTCTGGAGTGCTTCTACTTGAGGACAAGTAGATTTGGGAGGGGAGTACTGTCAAGTCCCCATATTTTTGGACATAAAAGTGTTGACCATGCCCAACACATTAGGGGGTCAAATATGCATTAATTACCTCACCTAGGGATTTTTGTCAAAATATTAGATATGAGGCATTAATTAATTATCCTAGGAGAATGTTTCTAAATAAACATTATTGAGGCATGTATTTGATTTTTATTTATCGTTAATATTTATTGTGCACGATAATAAGGTGGAAATAAGCTTTCCATGTCAAGGGGGCACATATGGAAAGTCAACTTTCCAAGGTATAAAAAGAGGAAACTATATGACAAAAGAATTCAAAGAGGAAAAGGGGAAAATGCCTAAAAGTAGTAGAAAAGAAGCCAAAGACAAAAGCAGAAAAGTTTTGAAAAGGAGGGCATATATTCCTTTTAGAAAAATTAGAAAATATATAAGGACAAAAGCAGGAAAGTTTTGGAAAAGGAGAGCTCAGTTTCCTTATGGAGACTCAGTCTCAAAAGAAGGGAAAAGCATAAAGTTGTCATGAACAAAAGTAGAAACTATTTGACTAAGGAGGATGCAGTTACTAAATCAGAGGTATGAGTCAGACATGGAAACATTTCCACATGGTCCTACATTCCAAATTTCCCAAGGATGGTGCTTATGTGGCTAGGGCTAGGGCTTCTAAGTGGTTTAATTGCTCTCACAGGTCACCATTGGCCTAAACTTTCTAAACATGTCACCCAGGATGCTATTAAAGGACAATTTGACCCCATTGACCTAGTTTGGGTGATGTGTTTATTGATCTATTCTTATGTCAGCATGCCTTTCTGAGTGATGAGGCTCAGACACTTGGGAGATGAGCCCCAAACCTTCCCTTCCCCACTCCTTCAATCATATTCTCTTGTCATTTCAGGTATGGATTGACTAAGGTTCATCCATTGAAGTCCTATCAGAAATATTTTGCAGCCTCCATCACTTTTAGGTCGAGCTCCATGAATCCCATGCTTCGCCTATGCTCTCATTCCTTGTCTGGTCATGTTTTGGGCCTCCTGCCCACCATTTTTAGAGTCTCCTTATGTAATGGTCAGTATATCATATTATTTATGACTTATAACAGAATATAAATCTGTAATTTATATTTATCATGTCTAAATAACTCTGTCCCTGAAATTTTACCTTTAGTTTCACATAAAAAGCCTGTTTTGTCATTGTAATGGGGGAAATTGATGAATCTGAGTGCAATAAGGAATAAGCAAAGTTGTTGGAATGATTTGTGAGATTTTAAATTATAAAAAATATAAACACACCTAAAAAAATGAATCATCCCCTTCTTTGCTATGCAATCCCTCAGGCCATGCATTCCCTTCCAGTGTTATTCAGAAGGTGTAGAGAAGAAAGTCATCCCTCTAGCTCTCTCTGTGAGGCTCCTACACACACCAGGTTTGTCAAGCAGGATCAGACCCCCTTTCCACTCCAAAAATATCCAAATACCAACAACATTATACACACAGCAATTAACATCTCTAAGATTGGAAAAGAGAACACCATAGAGGCTGAATCAGGTAGGGCAATGGAATTACACAATTCATATTGTGACAGTCTAATTCCATAGTCGTTTATGGCCTTACTATGGAAAAAATGACTTACAAGACCCAATTTCATCACCTACATAGAATGATGAGAACAATGCCGACATGAAGGAAAATCACACACCAGACCAAATCCTGAAGGGAAAAACAAAATGTGACTTCCTGAGGCCAAGATTTTTCCTGCATGAGGAAAACAAATAGCTACATGGCAATGGAATGAGGTTATCTCTACCCACGTCAGAAAATGAATGTGATCTTCCCTTCTGGACATGTGTGTCTTCAAAGGACTGGCAATCTTGCCAATCACTAACGGCTTCCCATGCATATGTCCCTCAAGGAAATAACTGCCCAACAAATCTCATGGGGATATAATTTGGTTGGTCAAAAAGAAAAGGGAAGTGGTTGACCACTCTCTTGGGTTCTTTTGCTAATATTTGGATTTTCCCCATTGGCTTAGAGGTTAAACAATCCCCCCCCCCCCCTTATCCTTAGGAAATAATGCCCCCATCTCATTATTGTTGCATTGACATAGTTGGTTGTGGGTTTTTAATTAATGGCATATTTACAAGATGATTTAAAAATAATAACATTCCTGGATAGCACAAAATACCATTGGCATGGATTTCATCGCCGAAACAGAAAAATGATAATCCATGGTGGGCCTTTTTTCCTTTAGCTCCACACGATGATTAATTACAATATATACATCATATGCATTTAATGCAAATGGGGTCAAAAATGGGGTGTTACATTCCCCTCCCCCTTCAATAGCATTGTCCTCAGTGATTTACAAAATTGAACAAAAATGCTACCTTGGCATCGCCTCAGTGCTCTGCATAATTGAAAAAAAATTGATGTTCCAATCACATGGCATCCTTCATCTCCCATGTAGCCTCTTCAAGACCGTAGTGCTCCCATTGGACCTTTACCTGCCCTATGGCTCAATTCTGGAGCATTGTGACCTTCTTTCGAGGATGCACATTGGCTCGATTTGGAACTCTCCCTTGGGCTCCAACTGAATCACATCCCAATTTATCACATGGTTAGGATCATGTACATATTTCTTAAGAAAAGAAACATGAAAAAAATTATGAGCTCTAGTGCTAGAAGGAAATGTAAGTCTATATGCAACTGGCCCTATTATTTCAAGCACTTCAAACAGACCACAATATCTAGGTGGCAACTTGGAACAACTTCCAAGATTCAAGGAAATCTTCCTTTCCCTCACTCTGAGGTAGACATGATCTCCAACACTAAACTCTCTGTTCACCCTATGCTTATCTGCATAGCTTTTCTGTCTGTCCTGGGCTACTTTCAGATTCTTCCTGATCTTTACAACCTCTTTCTCCATTTCCTTGAGCAATTTTGGACCAAGCACAACCCTCTTCACTGGATTATCCCACGTCACTCATGTTCTACAACTTCTTCCATACAAATATTCATATGGACTCATCCCCAAGGATACTTGCTATCCATTGTTCTATGCAAACTCTACCAAGTGTAAGTAATCTTCCCACTTCGTTGGTTTTTCCATCACATACATCCGAAGCATGTCTTCAAGCACTTGATTCACTCTCTCTATCTGACCATCGGTCTTAGGATGGTAGGCAATGCTGAAGTTTAACTTCATACCCAAATCTGCAAACAAACCCTTCCAAAAATTCGAAGTGAACTTGACATCTCTATCCGAGGCTATTTCCTTAGGAAATCCATGCAATTCGAAAATCTCCTTCATGAATATTTCTGCAATGTCATCAGTCTTGTGCATAGACTTAAATGGTATAAAATGTACTTCCTATGTCAAATTTTCCAGCACAACCATGATGGAATCATGTTGTCTCCAATTCATTGGCAATCCTGTAATAAAATCAATGGAAATAACTCACCACTTCCATTCTGGAACTGGCAAAGGCTACAACAAACCTGTTGGGTGTTGATACTCAACCTTTACCCATTGACATTTCATGCACCTTGAAATATATTCAGCCATGTCCTTTTTCACTCCTGGAAAAAAGTACTACTTTCTGGCTGTAGCAATTGTCTTCTGATATCCTGGGTGACCAGAATATGGAGCTTGATGGATCTCATCCACAACCATTCTCCTCAAATATGCTACATTTGAAATATAGAATTTGTTCTTATAAGTAAGAATTCCATCTTCTTCCAATTTATATCCCTCATACCTCTTCTCAACACTTTGCTACTGCAATTTGTATTTTACCTACTCATACAATTTGTTGCCTCCTTTCACACACCTGGGTCACATGGCAGAAATATTCAAGCCACTCGATGTGTCCTTGGGGGAAAGTCTCCAGTCAAGGCTGTCACCTTGTTCTTGACTCCTCCGTTTAGGCTCAACTTCTAACGAAGCCAAGGGGGGTAGACCCTATTAAGTTACTAAGGATAATTACTTAGTGTTGTGATGTTAAATTGAATAAGTTACTTAGGAGTTTGCAATTTAACTATAGATGATCAAAGATGGCAAGATACAAAAGATGAACACACGAAAGCACAATGCTGAGACACAATATATATATATAACAAGAAAATAACCAGTGCCTTAGAATGGAGTCAAAAAATAGAAACAATGTACTTGCATGTGCTTGGAGTGAGTGTTTTGCGATTGCCTCTTGGTATGTTTTAAGTTAAAATTGAAGTGTGAGTTGATTCAAAATTAGGCAAAGGGAGGACTCCAGATATACCCTAGAGTACTTTGGAGTATGTCCAAAAATAAACCTTCACGGCTAACCGCAAGCAATATGTGGGCTGAAATGGAGTCTCTAGGGCTATTTTTCATGACGCACCCAT
The DNA here is from genome assembly GCA_001517045.1 of Pseudotsuga menziesii. Lineage (NCBI taxonomy): Eukaryota > Viridiplantae > Streptophyta > Pinopsida > Pinales > Pinaceae > Pseudotsuga > Pseudotsuga menziesii. The sequence goes on from LPNX010128748.1 coordinate 367,498, forward strand.
TAGGGGGTGACAGAGATCGGTGCCCCGAGGTCACTTTTCAGAAGTTCCCGCTTCCTTCGGGTATTTTGCCACTGTGATGGTTCGATCTAGGTGTTGGATTTTCACCAATTGGTTTGTTAATTTGGGAGAGTGAGTCCTAATTATACTAGTCACTCAAGTGCTTTTGATACAGCTTGACTGATCAGATGAACCGCAGCCAAGTGTAGAGCATACACACTGGAGTCTTGTCAATTTTAGTAAGTTTTAAACTAGGTGTTCTTGTTTAAAAGAAAACCCTCCAGGAACCTATTTCGATCCAAGTGGATCTCAATCGGGGAATCGAGGAGGTTTTAATTTTATAAGATCTGAAAAACAAATGATCAAAATAAAACAGATACACAATTCTATTTTTCTAATTAGTCCTACCACGAATCTCTTTCCCCTTTCGGGTCAATCGGGAAGTCGCGGGGTAAGTATAAGATTACTTTGAAATATAAAGTATGGAATATGAAATTAATAATAAAATAAATTATACTACCCTGCAAATCAGATCAATGCTATTTTGAAAATAAATGAGCAAAAAGCAACAAAAAGTACACCGACGCAAATCCCCCTAGGGGGGATGGGGAATGGGCTCGAAAGAGCCTATTCAAAAAATAATTTTATTAACAGTAGTTACAATATCAGAGAACTGATATAATTCCTCTTTATCCTTATATGGATTGAAATCAAGAGACTACAAGGTGCGAAAATCAAAGGTTTTAGTCAAATGGGAGACCCCTGGGGGGATTTGAACGCTCCTGAGGACACTTCCAAACAGAAGATTCCTTTATTTTCTGTTACACCTGCTAAAAAATAGCTAGAATTTTAGAATAAAATATTCCCAAAATCACTTTAAGAGTTCCTTTGGATCAGCCTACCTTAACTCAAAAAAGATGAAGTTAAAACTAGCTAAACAAGTGAAAAAGGAACCAAGGAAAGCAATCTTTCCTTGGGATATTGGCTTTCTGTTTGTGCAGCAAATGAAATATGCACTAATTTCTGGATTTATCTTTTATAACAACAACTAGAAATCTAATGCATCCAAGCTACAAGTTTTCTTTAAATTTCCATGCAAAAAGGACGATTTCCCTAAAGCTAGATCTAGAATGCTTATGAAACTTTTTAACTGCAAGATCTATACTATGGGATTTGATAAGATATTTATATGTTGGGATTACTTTTAATATGATATATCTAAGAAAAATCAAATCTACGAACAAAGTAACCGGGTAAAAATGTTGATTTTGAGGGAGGAAGAGGAGGAGAGAAATGCTGGTTTCCTTGAAGATCCACGGTGGAGATTTCAGGTGGAATGTCAAGGGAATATGCCTTTGGAAGGTTTTGAAGAGAGTGAAGAAGAAAACTAGATCAACATCCTCTCCAATGTAGGAACCTGCAGCTCAACTGAAATCAAAGAACTTGCCAAGAAACTTGTGAGATCCGATTAGTACATACACAGAGATTCAAGATAACATGCATATAAGATTATAGGACATGCTGAATCTAGATCTCTAAACATGCATCAAAGGAAAGACATGGTCAATAAACTTAATGAAAATCACCTTTCCTATCAATATTGTAATAAGCTTATTATCAATCTTAACAATGGATTTACAAGCAATTAGCAAAAATTGAACATAGATACAAATTACCTCAGTAGAATAATGGCAATAATCATCCACACATGCAATGGCACAACACCGTCTTGCCTCCAAAGCTTTTCTTTATTTCAAATGAAGAATAACAACAGTACAATAGCAGCAGCACCTCAATCCCAATTCTAACTCACTTGGAAGAGGCTGTTGTGCTTGGATATATACAAAAACAAGGAGATCCAGCCCAGGGGGGGTGCAAATCCCAAGGAGACACATCAAATCAGCTGAAGGAGAGTCCATCAATGCATGATCTGTGTCTAGCTGAGCCAAATCTGAGTCTCATTGAGTGCAACTGTCAATCGGGGGGCTAATCTGACTGACACCTCAACCTGTTGACTGAAGCATCCAACAAAACTCATCCAGATGAGCCAAAAACGTGTGGAGGAGAGAGGGAGGGAGAAATTCCCCATAAAGGATGCTGAAGATCAACTCTGGATCTGATTTGATCACATCCTTCGGTCAAGGATTTGTCAGATCCAGTCAATCTGCTTCAGATCTGACTGATTTCAATCAAATCGGCTGAGAATCCACTGATTTGTGATTTTGGATTTCCTCCATTATTTATCAATTTATTAATTAAAATAATCAATAATTGATTTTTGGGGCTTTCTGACCTAAGTGATGGAAAATCACTCAAAACTAGGAAATAGTGGGTCCATGGGTTTACATGGTGCTCTTAGCTTGAAAATGAGCACCTACATGACTGAAACTGATTATTTAGCCCACTGTTATTACAAAATCAATTTTTCCAATTAAACTATTAAAAAATAGCCTAAGTTTTGGAAAAATTAAATTTTAATAAAAAAACACTGAAAAAATTTTTAAAATGAAAAATTGAAAAAACCTAGGGGGACTTAGACATGTTCATATGACTCGACCATGATGTCTAGCATGCTTATACATTGAAACATAGACTCTAATAACCTCAATAGGCCTAAATGCCAAGCCAACCACCCCAACTTTGGAGGTATGGAGTGAAAAACTCAAAAATTATCAGTCGTTTGTTCAACAACCAATAATAACCAAGGGAAAAAACACCCTAGGCTGATCGGATTGACAAATGAAGTCTAAGAGACCGAGTCTTTTACAGACACTATCATGCTAGAACATTTATTACAATTCCCCCATGGGGTATGAACATGTGATATAGTACAACAAGCACTTCCCAGAAGTACTTCTGAAGGTCTTTTGAAGCCCGAACAAGTTATCCTTATCCGGTTCACAAGGCTCACTTGATAAAAACCACTAAGTACAACTTAGGTGGTAACACAATTCATCTCCAACAGCATGATTACCAATATGCTGTCTCAAATCTGATTGGAAAATACTAAGAGATGCCACATGCATTTCCTACACCTTCTTGTTGAGTGCATCAGGTACCTTATTCTCTTTGACTTTTATGTGTTTGATTTCAAAATAAACTCACATAAAAACTCCAGCCATCTCGCTTTCCTAGCATTTAATGTTGGTTGATCAAGCAAGTAACTCATACTACAATGGTCTTTCCTTATCTCAAATATTCTTCCCATTAAGTAATGCATCCATATCTTGAGAGAATGTACTATGGCTACAAGTTCTAGGTCATGAGTGGCATAGTTCTTCTCATGTGACTTCAACTTTCTTGACTCATAACATATCATGTGGTTATCTTGCATAAGGACACATCCAATCCCTTGACCGCATGCATCAATACACACCACAAAATATTTCTATGGGTCTACAATCTTCAATACTGGTGCACTTGTGAGAAGATTCTTCAACTACTGGAAGCTTTCTTCACACCTAGATGTCCATTCAAACTTTATTCCCTTATTTTGCAAAGAAGTGAATGGATGTGCAACCTTGGAGAATCCTTCAATGAATATCTTGTAGTATCCTACAAGTCCCATAAAATATCTTACATCTGTCACATTTCTTGGAGTAGGCCAATTCATAATGGCCTCAATCTTCTCAGCTTTTATAGATATGCCCTCATCTGAGATAATGTGACCCAAATAATGAATCCTATATCTATAGAAGTCACACTTACTCAACATTGCATACATCTTATGCTCCCTGAGCAATTGCAATGTCAACCTCAAATTCTCTTCATGCTCGTCCTCATTCTTAGAATAGATAAGAATTTCATCAAGGAAAAAAAGAACAAACTTGTCCAAATACCTACTGAAGACACTATTCATAAGGCACATAAATGTAGCTGGTGCATTTGTGAGACCAAAGGGCACCACTACAAACTCATAATTTCCATACCTTATTCTGAAGGATGTCTTATGAATGTCTTCATCCTTGATTCTTACTTGATGGTAACCAAACGTCAAGTCAATATTGGAAAATACCTTTGCTCCTCTCATTTGATCAAAGAGGTCATGAATCCTAGGAAAAGGATATTTATTCTTTACGGTGACTTTGTTCAAATATTTGTAATCAATACACAACCTGAGTGTACCATATTTCTTCTTCACAAATAGAACTGGTGATCCCCAAGGAGACACACTTGGTCTGATATACTTCTTCTCCAACAACTCTTGCAGTTGCATATTCAACTCTAGCATTTCTGGTGTACTCATTATGTAGGGTTTCTTGGACACTGGTGCTGCTCCCGACACAAGTTCAATTGTGAAATCAATGTCCCTCTTTGGAGGAGTCCCTGGAATCTCATCAGGAAACACATCCCAAAATTCCTGCAACACATGAAAGTCCTCTAACCTAGGAGTTTCATCTTCTATTACCTCCAAAAAATGAGCTACATACAACTGGAGACATTTCCTACAGAACTTCTTCAACTGCATAGCTGAAATATGTCTCACAGAAATCACCTTTGGAATGCCTTTCACAAGTCTTGGGTTCCCTTCTTCATCCATACATTCAAACGTCTTATTGTAACAATCAAGCTTAACTCTGTGAGCTTCTAACCAATCCATTCCAATGAGTACATCATAGGAACCAAGTGGTAGAACATTCATATCTACACCAGTGACCAATCCATTCATAACTAATGGACATTTCTCCACCACTTCACTAACCCTTCTCTTAGTTCTAGTGGCTAGCTGAACTAACCAAGATTTTCTATGGTTTACTTTCATAAAAGCAAAAATATCCACTACACTAGGAGTAATGTAACTATGAGTAGAACCATGGTCAATCAAAATAGAAACAGATTGCTCAACAATCTTACCTTCAACTTTAACCACAGTTGACTGGTGATCTGCCTGGCGGTCCTCCAGTGCTACATAGATCATAGGTGTGTCCCTTGCTACTTGACCCACTTTCTCTGCCTCTTGGAGGTTGTAAGCTGGCCTTGAATTCTCATTCTCAAGTTGACAATTCCTACACATGTGGGGTCCTCCACATTTCCAACATTGAAGAGCTTCTATGTTCTACTGTGAGTCTTTTGGATTTCCCCCCATCACTCTGGCTGGCTGCTTCTCAGCTCATGATGGTTGCTTCTGTTGATTTCTAAAGTTAGAATTTTTGAAACCTTTCTTCCTTTGGTTAGACTTCTCATTCCTTTTATCCTTCCATGACTTCTAGAAATCAGGTTTTCCTTTTCTTTGCTCATAGCAATATTTATCCTTTCTTATTGCTTCTTCAAGAGTTCTAGGTTCATAAAACTCAATTTTGTCTTTGTAATACTAAGGCAAGCCACTCAAGAAACATTGGATATTCACCTTTTCATCCCTAATGTACCTGACATACCTCAACAATTCCAAGAACTTGTTGGCATACTCTTCCATGGTCTGCTGTCCTGACCTCAGCTCATGGAATTCCTTGACCTTATCATCATAGTACCTATCAGAAAGGTACTTCTACTTGAAGTACTTCTCGAACTACTTCCGTACAATCTTCCTTTCATTGATCATCTTTACCTTCCTAAAGTGTTCCCACCATATGGATCCTCTTCCAGTCAAATTGAATATGGCTACTCTGACCTTCATATTTCCTGAATAGTCTTAGACTTGGAAATATTTTCTCATCCAAAGAAGCCAAGCTTCAACTTCTTGTCCATCCTTTATCTCACCATTAAAGGTAGGTGGCCTCTCCTTCTTAATATCATCACGTGAATGGTTCTGGTAGAGCCTATTCAATATTACTCTTGTGAGAAGAAGAACTTGAACCATTAGTGGATACTTCAAAGTTAGATGACCCACTAGGAGATCTCCCTCTTATTCTTCTAGCAGTGCTTTTACTTCTTTCTACTCTTATTATCCGGTCCCCAGAGTTCATCCTCCTCTATATGTCTGTCAAACTCTGCAGCATGGCTACATTCAGCTGATTCTACTCTTCCTAAGCCTTAACTAATATTTCATTATATTCCCTATAACTTTGCATCTCCACCCTTAGGCTCCTCATGGTGGCTGCAAAATATGAAGGGGTATCTTGAAATCTTCTCCCATTTGAATCTCTCTCAGTATTCCTCACATGGATTTTTTCTCCCATAACATCTTCCTCATACTCATTGGGGTCCTGTGCATCATTCATACTAAAGGTTCTCATGGCTGAACCACAACTCACTTTACCGAACTACTGTTGATGTATTTGTAACTTCAGAATGTATTCTTCTATGTATCCTATATATTGTAACCCGATGTTTATTCCGGGATGTTTCTATTATGTATTTGAGTCATGTTTTCATGCCCCGATGTTCCAATCGGGAGGATTAATAATGTAAACAAGTCTTGTCAAGTCATTGTGTAAGTCCCCACAGTTTCAGGGCACTAGGGTTATTATACATGAATTAAGGTGTAGGCTCTAGTAAGTAATTGTTAGTTGGGCCGACATGATTTAGTGCACTTCAAGTGAATGGAAGAATATAAATAGAGAGTGAGAGTCTCTCTATTTATCACTTGTACTACACATCACTCACTCACTCAAGTGTGGCGCATTAGTGAGGAAGGAAATACTGGGACTAGACAGAAGAAGAAGACTACTGCTATTGGGAGTGCATCTTACTGTTTTGGGGTCTTACATCTTGTGGTGATTCTATCTTTGAGGAATTATTGCAGGGTTTTCTCCATTTATGGTTTCCCCAATCAAAAACATTGTGTTCATTGTCTCTTGTGTTTTGATTTCTGTACTTGTTATTCTCTTAGTAAAGATCCTAACATAATGCTAGCTTAAATGTTGAAAAACTAAGATGGAATCAGAGCTAACCTGAGAAGAAGACACTGTGCAGCTACGGGAACTAGGGCTTCCTAGTTTGTGGATCTTCCTCCACAGATTTTCAGCAAAAGTAAGGTGGAATTACTCTCCTCCCCAGGGTGCATCTTTCTGTCAAAACCGAATTCAATTCTAAGGTTCTTCAGTTTTGGACCTGTCACTGGGGTCAAAAATTAGGGATTTTTACAAAAGAGGAATTTTTCAGTGAGCCTAGGCCTGGATTGATCTCCTCCCCAAAATCGAAGTTAGGAACAAATTTGAAGGAATTTTGGTGGACAGAACTCTGGAAAATCAAAACCCTAGTTTGCTTTTGAACCAGCCCTGCAGGAGTTCAGCTCAAGCTTCAGATCCGACATCTTGAACCTGGTAATATTTAAAATCTTTTGTATTTCCATTTGAGGTTCTTATTTAAAGATGTCTCATCATACCAAGCTCGATGAAAAGCTTGAGGGAGCTGATAAATTTCGATCTTGGAAGTATAGGATCTCCCTGGTCCTCGAAGAGAATGAATTAGACTCCTACATTCATGAGGAGGTTCCAGTTCCAGAGGGAGATGAGGCAAAGGCCTTACATAAGAAGAATATGGTTATGGAAAAGAGGATCATTGCTGATTCTATTAAGGATCACCTTATCCCACAGGTGTCTTCTCTCAAGACACCTAAAGCTATGTTTGATGCCCTAACCAAATTGTTTGAAGGAAAGAACATCAATCGGAAGATGACCCTGAGGAACCAGCTGAAGAATGTGAAGATTCAGAATGCAGAAACTATCCAGTCATACTTCACAAGGGTTTCTCAAATCAAAGAAAAATTAGAAGCTGTTGATGAAGAAGTGGAAAATGCAGAGATTGTCATGACTACTTTGAATGGCCTCCCTAGGTCATGGGATGCTTTCATTCAAGGAATCTGTGCTAGAAAGAAGTTAGTCAAATTCAGCAGACTATGGGAATAATGCTCTCAAGAAGAAGCTCGGATAGCAGCTCGGGAAGAGAAGATGGGAAGTGAAGACCAAGCTCTTATAGTACGCTCCAAGTCTCACTCCAAGTCAACAAGAAAGAAGTCTCATCATTCCAGAGGTAAGCATTCTTACAAAGATAATACTAGAAGAGATATGTCTAGGATCATATGCTATACTTGTGATGAAGCAGCACACTTTGCAAAGGATTGTCCTCACAAACAGAAGATAGTAAAGAAGAGCAACAAAAGAAGACATCACGCTCATGCTGTAGAGGATGATGAACCATCCAGAAAGAGATCCTGATATGAAAGTGAAGATTCTTCAAGCGAGGATGAATATGTTCTAATATCAGCTCTCATAGGTAACATTACTCATTCAAGTGATGATTGGATTATAGACAGTAGGGCTTCCAAACACATGACGGGATTCAAGGAATCCATTGTAAGACTATCAAGACATGAATCACCTCACAAGGTGAAACTAGGAGATGACTACCAATATCCAATAAAAGGTAGTGGGGAATCTTCATACAAGCTAGACTCTGGTAATTCTCTAACAATGAAAGAAGTATTGTTTGTGCCAGGACTGAAGAAGAACCTTCTATCCATTTCAGCATTGGATGCAAAAGGAATGCGGGTGGCATTCATAGATGGTCAAGTCATCATGTGGCCAAAAGGAAAGACTATCGATGATGCGGTAGTGATTGGAGAACAAGAAGGGGGCTTGTACAAATTGAAGGGCCATCCAGAACAAGCCTTGATCCATAAATTAGTAGAGCCAAATGAGCTTTGGCATAGAAGACTTACACATGTGCATTACAGAGCACTACCTATTGCAAGTAAAACTGTCGAAGGTCTTCCAGAAATTAAAGCAAAACATGATGGGGTCTGCAAAGGATGTGCGAAAGGAAAGAATACAAAGAATGCATTTCCAAGCAGCGAAAGCAAAGCCAAAAGCATTCTAGAAATCATCCACTCCGATGTATGCAGTCCTATGTCATCAAACTCACTTAGCGGGTATGCATACTATGTTTCTTTTATTGATGATTTCTCTAGAAAGACATGGATTTATTTTATGAAGAACAAAGATGAAGTATTCAGCAATTTCAAGGAATTCAAAGCCTTGATCGAGAACCATACGGAAAAGAAGATCAAGACCATTCGATCAGATAATGGTGGAGAATTCACATCAAATGAATTCAAGGAGCTATGCAAAGAATCAGGGATTAAGAGGGAGTTGTCCACTCCTTATAATCCACAACAGAATGGAATTGCAGAACGAAAAAACAGAACTATCATGGAAGCTGCAAGAGCTATGCTTCATGATCAAGATCTACCTATGCATCTTTGGGATGAAGCTACCAAAACAGCGGTGTATGTGTAGAACCGTACTCCACATAGAGTACTCGATAACAAGACTCTTGAAGAAGTCTTCTCCGGCAAGAAACCAAAAGTCAGCCATCTCAGAATATTCGGCTGTCCTGTATACATACACATTCCAAAAGAAAAGAGAACAAAATTAGATCCTTCAGGAAAGAAGGGTATATTTGTGGGATACTCTGAAAGCTCGAAGGATTACAGAATCTACTTCCTAGGATACAAGAAGATTGACATTAGCATGGATGTGACATTTGATGAAGGCACAGCTTACAGCAAATCCAGAAAGAGACATGCTGAAGAACCTGAAGAAGTGGAAGCAAAAGTACCCATAATTCATGATACAATCATGAACAAAGAAGCTCAAGAAGAAGATCAAGAGTTCGAGGAACCACAAATACCTATAGATCCACCTCTAGAGAAGAATCATCATAAGAGGAAACCTGCTTGGGTACATGAACTTATCCAAGGTGCGAAAAGATATGGGGCTCCATAAGAGAATCATAGAGAAAGAAAGAGAACCAGATCAAATTCTGGGTATGTAGCTTTACTATGTGATTTCATTGATAAAGAACCTTCCAGTTATGAAGAAACGACAGAATAGAAAGAATGGAAGGATGCTATGATCAAAGAATACCAATCGATCATGAAGAATGATGTTTGGGATGTTGTCCCAAGACCAAAAGAGAAGTCAGTTGTCACTTCAAAATGGATCTACAAGATCAAGCATGCTGCAAATGGTAGCATTGAAAAGTATAAGGAAAGATTTGTAGCTCAAGGATTCTCTCAGAAAGAGGGAATAGACTATGAAGAGACCTTTGCACCTATAGCTAGGTATACTTCTATCAGATCAGTACTTGCTCTAGCTGCAGTGATGAAATGGAAGATACACCAGATGGATGTCAAGACTGCCTTCTTGAATGGTGTAGTAGAAGAGGAAGTGTATGTAGAACAACCACTTGGATTTGAGACACATGAGAAAGAGTCTCATGTATGTAGATTGAAGAAAGCCCTGTATGGTTTAAAACAGGCACCTAGGACCTGGTATGGTAGGATTGATAGCTTTCTATCTAGTTTGGGCTTTACCAAGAGTAAAGCAGATTCCAACCTTTACTACAAGGTTGAAGATGGCAACCCAGTGATGCTCCTACTGTATGTAGATGATCTATTTGTGACAGGTATAGATGGGTTGATTGCTGATACGAAGAGAAAGCTTGCTGCTGAGTACGAGATGAAGGACTTGGGGATGATGCATTACTTTCTAGGCATGGAGGTGTGGAAGAGTATAGATGGAATATTCCTTGGACAAGGGAAGTATGCAGTAGAGATCCTGAAGAGATTTGGGATGATGGACTGTAAGGCCATGGCTACACATATGGCATCGAACCTGAAGCTATTGAGTGATGCTTCATCAGAGTCATTTTATGCTATACGATGTATCGTCAGATGATTGGGTCATTGATGTACCTGATGAACACGAGACCAGAAATTTGCTTTGCTATGAACACCTTGAGCCAGTACTTGACAGATCCGAGTAGTGTTCACTTGACAGCTGCAAAGCATATTCTGAGGTACCTGAAGGGTACAGTTGATTATGGGCTCAAGTACGATGCGAATCAGAATAATAACCTAGAGGGTTATGTTGATTGAGACTAGGCAGGCAGTGCCATCGATAGGAAGAGTACTTTAGGATGTTGCTTCAGTATGGGATCAGGTGTGATCTCTTGGTTCAACAGGAAACAATCCTGTGTGCGACTGAGTATAGCTGAAGCAGAGTATGTCGCAGCTTGTTCAGCTAGCTGTGAGGCAGTATGGCTGCGGAAGCTACTGTCTGATATATTCGATCTCCAGTTGGATGCTACTTGTATACATTGTGACAACCAAAGTTGCATGAAGTTGTCAGAGAATCCAGTGTTCCATGACAATTCAAAGCATATCGAGATCAAGTATCACTATATCAGGGATATGGTGCAGAGAGGAGTAGTGAAGCTCCAGTATGTTGCGACGGAGCAATAGATAACCGATGTATTGACGAAGCCATTAGCTAGGCTAAAGTATGAGTACTTCAGAGAGAGACTTGGTGTTCTCCAGATCGAGGTTCCCTCCAAGAGAAAGTGATGAGACCCATATCCATTCTGACATGGTGAGAGGATTGGTTCCTTCCATGGTCAGATGTAAGGGTTGAGCCATTCTGTCATGGTGAGAGGATTTGGTTCCTTCCATATCAGATATGAGTGCTAATTGCCATTCTAGGAATGGAGGCACCTGGTCAGTTACCAGGAACACTCAGTCAAGGACTGAGAAAGCCATTCTGACAAGCCGGTCAGATGTAAGGGCTGAACCATTCTTTTCATGGCTAAAGGATTTAGTTCCTTCCATGTCAGATGTGAGTGTTGGCCATTCTGTCGAGTAGGACAGATGTAAGGGAAACTGCCACTCTCTGGGAGAGTGGAGGCACCTGGTCCGTTACCAGGTAGCTTAGTCAGGGACTGGGGGCCATTTTGACGAGGGTGTAGGATTCAGTTCCTACCAGGTCAGATGTGAGTGCACAAATCTTTCATCACTGTGGTAGGACAAGTTCCAGCCTAGGTGAGAGTTGTTCATCATTGTGGTAGGATGTGTTTTAGCCTGGGTGAATGTGTGGAAAGCTTTCATCATTGTGGTAGGATTAGTTCTGGCCTGGGTGAGAGTCATTCATCACTGTGGTAGGATGTGTTCCCTCCTAGATGGATGTGATTTTCTGACGAGCAGGTTAGATATAAGTGTAGAGCTATTTCACAGATGATAGTTGATGTTCCTATCATGCTAGTGAATGTGAGTGCTGGCCCTTTTTGATGTGATTGTAGTTTACTACATGATCAGATGTGAGTGTTGGGCATGCCTTTCTGACGAGAAGGTCAGATGTAAGTGTTGGGCGAAGACCTACCTGGTGCCTAGGCCTACAACTAGCATGAAAAAGGGATGGCTCTGTAGAAATTCCTATGACGAGATAGTACACACATGATGATGACCAGAGATGATCCAGATCGAGCTATGATCCAGATCCAATGATGATGACTCCGAGAGATCCAGATCGAGTGATGATCTAGATCCAGTCCAGTGATGATGATCCAGATCGAGAGATGATCCAGATCCGATGATGAAGATGACTTGAAGATGAAGATGATCCAGTTGATACAGAGAAGAAGACATGCGCTGAAAATTGTGTCGAAAGAATACCTTCCTAGTTAAGAGGGAGTGTTGATGTATTTGTAACTTCAGAATGTATTCTTCTATGTATCCTATATATTGTAACCCGATGTTTATTCCGGGATGTTTCTATTATGTATTTGAGTCATGTTGTCATGCCCCGATGTTCCTATCGGGAGGATTAATAATGTAAACAAATATTGTCAAGTCATTGTGTAAGTCCCCATAGTTTCAGGGCACTAGGGTTATTATACACTAATTAAGGTGTAGGCTCTAGTAAGTAATTGTTAGTTGGGCCGACATGATTTAGTGCACTTCAAGTGAACGGAAGAATATAAATAGAGAGTGAGAGTCTCTTTATTTATCACTTGTACTACACATCACTCACTCACTCAACTGTGGCACATTAGTGAGGAAGGAAATACTGGGACTAGACAGAAGAAGAAGACTACTGCTGTTGAGAGTGCATCTTAGTGTTTTGGGGTCTTACATCTTGTGGTGATTCTATCTTTGAGGAATTTGTGGGGTTTTATCCATTTATGGTTTCCCCGATAAAAAACATTGTGTTCATTGTCTCTTGTGTTTTGATTGATGTACTTGTTATTCTCTTAGTAAAGATCCTAACATAATGCTAGCTTAAATGTTGAAAAACTAACAACTACACTATTTGGAACACTGCCTTTTTGAAGGTGACTATATTTCTACAAGATGAGATCATAAACAAAATTTGTTAGCTGCATAACACTCACATGAACTGATACATTACTGACCTTCATTTGGAAAAATCTCTTATAGACAAATTTCTCAAAAACATAACTTTCTTTCATGACAACAACTGTATTAAGGGGATGATGGGGGTCAAGGGGGCTTGCTAAATTTCCAATCAAACCTTGTTTTGGAGCAAAATTTTCAATTTCCCTCTGCTACGTCGGAAATATTTTCAATCTCCACTCATTGCTGTAGCAGCTTCAAATTCTTTTTTTTTCTTTCCACCACCGTAGCTGTTGGAGACATTTACCACCATACACACTCATTTTGGTCAATTTGTCCTAGTTACACCACTATCCTAAGTTTTATTGACTTAATTGACATTAGAGGAGCAATGTATGACATCATCATCAGCATACCCATGCCTACCTTCAGTCAAGGAGGTCAACTAAGCCTTCTCCTTCATTCGAGGAGGCTTACTAGAGCACTACGGGGGTGATCTGAGTGTCATAAATGCAATTAATTGATAACTAATGGTTACAATCAATTAAATAGAGCAGTGAAGGAACCTCCTTTCATTAAATTGATTATTTAATTAATATTTAATGAACTGGACTCAACAGGGGCTCCTCCGACCACTTATGATGGTTAGTTAGACTTCAGTTAACCTCATTGGGATTCATTGGAGTCATTGATGTGCTACCACTTATTGGTTGGCTTGCAGTGACATGTGTCTAAGCTGATTTCAGTTAGACTTAGTCATTTATTGCACTCCAACTTCAGTTAGGACTCAGTTGAGTCAATTAGGGTTCTTATCAGTGGTTAACTTGAGTGTTCACTATGGCTTACATTCAGTTAATCTAGACTCACTCATTCAATTCGAATGACCTCCTTGGGAATTCAAATTGTCTTGGCATTCATGCATCTGGCATGATTATTGTATTGTATCATCATTCTTTCATTTGATTATACAGAGCTGCTACTTCCATTGCAGCACCATTTTTCCAATTTTATGCATATTTGTCTGAATTCTTTATGAGACTGTGTTTTTAGTTCCTAGACCAATGTGACAAATTAATATGGTATCATAGCTCATAGTGGGACGAAGCTCATATCTCTCAAAAACAAGGTTTTTGACATATATTGCATGAAAAATTGAGTAAAGCTCAAAAATTCCAGCACTGCACCAAAAGCCAAGGCTTACCACTTAATACCCTAAGCAAGGAAATCATTGATCAAGCTTGCTTGATCAACTATGTTGGGTGTGATGAAAGCCTAAAATGTGTAGGTTGGCCAAATTTATGGAGCCCCTTTTGTTGTGATTTGTAGGTTTTTAATAGGTGAAAGCATTTGCTCCAGCAGTCTCAGATGGATTCTTCTATAGAACTCTTGACTCCGATCAATTTCCACTCATAGAAAGGAGACATGGAGGTCCAGCTACGTGCCATAGGTCTCTATAGGGTAACTATGGACATTGAAGAAGAGACTTCTTCTGTGACAGACAAAGCTATATTATTGAACAAGAAAGATGAAGCATTCTGATTCTTGTGCTTCTCTGTCTCCCGGGATCTTCTTTTCCATCTTTCAAGATTGAAGACTCCAAAGGAAATTTGAGACAAATTGGAAACCCTGTATGGAAAGCAGGATGATTTGAGAGTATACCAGCTTGAGAATGAGTTGATGTCTCTCCATCCTTCCAATTTCAAGACCTTAAATGTTTTTTTCACAAATTTCAAGCACATTGTCTTACTGTTGAAGAAATGCAAGGTGGAGAAGGAGGATTATTAGCTCATCCTCGCCATAATCTCCAAACTTGGAGCCGATTATTTGATTTTTGTCTCTACATTCTATGTGGGGAATATTACAGCCCATGGATGGAAGATTCCTTCACTCAATGCCTTCATTGAGTCCCTAACAAGTGAACATGATAAGCTTCTCCAGATGGGGATCATCAAATCCTACCATGATCAAGCCCTCCATGTCTGAGGGCCCAAAGATCTGAAGGGTAAAGGAAAGTAGTAGAAGAACCCAAAAACCAAATTCGAAGCTCCTAAGCCTAAAGTTGAAAACCAACAGCATGAAGAGTCTTCCTACTCAAACAAGAACAAAGGAAAAGGGAATCATGGAAAGGAAAAAGTCAAGTGTTCAAACTGTGGGAAGGAATTCCACCGTGAACATGCCTGCATGAAAAACAAACTTGATGAAGCTACCTCTCTCCTTGAGAGAAATCACATCAATCTTCTGGAAATCTTTCGGAGGGGAGATCAGTAATATTGGGAACCACAGCATGAAAGAGGTCATGCCCTCATGGCAAGCAATTCGAAGTCCAAAGCACTCTTGATCGATTCTGGAGTTTCAAACCACATGGACCTATTCTCATATTTGGATACTGAAAAATCCATTCACATGCACATGGGAGATGACTCCACCATCATATCTGAAGGACAAGGTACTGTTGATCTTGAGCATGGCTATTTTTTAAATGTTTTGTACATACCATCTCTGGCATCAAACCTCCTTAGTGTTTATCAAATGACACATATGGGAGTGCCCAAGAGAGTCTCCTTCAGCCCAGATGATGTAGAGATCACAGAAATTGCATCCAAGAAACTTGTTGCAAAAGGCCTTGCAAACCATCATGCAAAAGCCTATGAGTTCTCCCATTTTGTGGTGGATGCAAATCCCACCGCATTGCTGACTCATGGAAATGAAGTTAGTAGACTGTGGCATGAGAGGTTCGGCCATATGAACTTCAAATACTTGCAGCAATTACAGAAAAATTCTATGGTTGAAGGCCTCTTGGTCATCAAAGCTACCACTGGAATTTGCAAGGGCTTGTTGGAAAGTACCCCGAGCATAAGTTTGATCGGGGGAAGGCAAGCCGAGCATCATGCATCTTGGGACTCATACATTTTGATATCAGAAGTCCCATTCCTATCACATCCATGAATGGATCAAGCTATGTTCTGACTTTCATTGATTATTTTTCCAGGTACACATGGGTCTTTTTTATCAAAAAGAAGTCTGAAGTCTGTGAAAAATTCACTGAATTGAAGGCCTTGATTGAGAATGCATCTGGCCAAAAGATCAAGATCTTGAGATCTGATAATGGTGGGGAGTATGTCAGTAATGATTTTCTTCACATATGTTCCCAAAGTGGTATTCAATTCCAACATTCAGTTCCCTACACTCCCCAGCAAAACGGTGTAGCGGAGAGGAAGAATCGATCTCTCAAGGAGATGACCACCTGTATGTTGGAATCAAAGAAGTTGGATGAAAATTTGTGGGCTGAAGCCATGCATGCTACAGAATATATTTAGAATATGGTTCCACACTCATCCATGAAATTGAATACCCCTTTTGAATAATACTTCGGACACAAGCCGAATGTGTCGAATCTACAGGTGTTTGGGTCCACTCCATGGGCCCGAATTCCACTTGATAAAAGGAGGGATTTGCAACCGCAAAGCATATAATGTATGTTTATTGGGTATCCTAATGAATCAAAAGGTTTCAAGCTTCTGGATATCAAAACAAAATATATCATCATCGAAAGGAGTTTCAAGTTCGATGAGCCTCTTCAGGAGGTGGAACTAGTGAAGGAGAAAACTGTTGAATTTTCTTCCTATTCGACTGAATATTTGGAGGATGAAATTGGGGGTGATCACCCTGATTTGGATCCTCTAATTTATTATATCAGTGTATACCAAAAATTATATTCTGAATCAGAACCTGAAGTACAAAATCATCTCCCAACATGGGATCGATAGACACTCTCCTCCGTAGGAGATAACATTGGAAATATGAATGATCCAAGGAGAATCCGTTATGATTTCCAAAGAAAAGATATTGTGCTCTCTTGTACTGATTATTTGCTATCTAAATATTGGTATTTGATGATAATTTCAGACCCTAGGTCTTACTACCATGCTCATAAGGATCCGAGATGGCAAGTTTCCATGGATGAAGAGATGAATTCTCTTCAGAAAAACACAACTTAGGAGCTAGTTTATGTTCCTCCGGGAAGGAAATTGGTTCAATGCAAGTGGGTGTTTCAGACTAAGGTTGCTATAGATTGAAGCACCTGAAAATATAAGTCAATTCTGGTGGAAAAATGTTTCTCCCAGGTCCAAGGTGTGGACTACCATGATACTTTTGCATCGGTTGCAAAAATGGACTTCATCCGCCTAGTTTTGGCAATTTCAGCATCTAAGCACTGGGAAGTGCATCATATGGATGTTAAGTAAGCCTTTATGCATGGAGATATTCATGGGTAGATATACATGAACCATCCTAAGGGATACATTTCTTATCCATATTTGGTTTTCAAGCTAAATAAGTCACTATATGGGTTAAAATAGGCCCCAAGAGAGTGGTATTCCAAGATGAATGCCTTCCTTCTCTCTCAAAACTTCCAAAGGTGTAAATCAGATAAAAATGTGTATATACAGTAGTCTGATGGTAATTTTATTAGTATTGGTTTATATGTTGATGACTTAATTATCAAAGGCAGCATAGTTGCTTCTATTTCAGTCATCAAAATTGCTCTCCACAATGCATTTGAAATGAGCGATTTGGGGCTCTTAAAAACAATTTTTGGGGCTCAAAATTGAGAAAAGTTATGATGGGATAATGGTCACTCAGTAAAAATATATATCACACCTGTTATTCAAGTTTAACATGGGTGAATGTAGATCTTCTCCATTCCCTTTCCTTTCAAGGATAAGCCTTGAAGAAGGAAAAAGCACACCTCCCATGGACTGCACTATTTATTGACAGCTGATTGGTAGCTTGTTGTACTTAACTCATTCTCAGCATGATATTTATTATTACATGAATTATATATCAAGATACATGCAGCAGCCCCATGATATTCATTGGAAGGAAGCCAAGAGGATACTCCAGTACATTCAGGGAACTAGGACCTACGACATTCACTATGCTGTAGACTCCGAGCTAGAGCTGGCTGGTTGGATACACAGATTTCGATTGGGTGGGTGATTCTATTGATAAAAAAGTATAATTATGGATATGTATTCATGTTTGGTGGTGGCCCCATTTTTTGGTCTATCAAAAATTAGGCTTCCATAGCATTGTCTTCAGTAGAGGTCGAGTATCAAGGAGCTGTGAATGCTTACATCCAAGCTGTTTGGTTTCAAGGAATGCTTTCAGAATTTGATCTTCGTAGTAATTTGTCCACTGTCCTCTTTTCTAACAATCAAAGTGATATTAAGATATCCACAGATCCAGTTACCAGGAATATGACCAAGCATGTAGAGATACACATGCACTATATCAAGGAGCTAGTGCATGACAGGACCATCATTCTGCAATACTGCCCGATTGATGAGCAGATTGAAGAAATATTCACCAAGACCTTTTCATAGAAGAAGTTCACTTACCTTCGTTCACTATTGGGGGTGAGTTCATCAGGGTGATCCAACTACTTTCAGTGTTCAACTGGAGGGGGGGTTTTCCCATTGGTTTTTCCCTCTTTTCCTCACTTAGTTTGTTTTGAGCATTGTTTGAGTTTTAGTATTGTACAGGGTGACCTATGGCCTTTGTTACTGGGGCCCTAGCATTATTATGCTCTCTATTTTTTCTACTTCTCTTGAGTATAGCTTAAGGGGGGTTGTTGGAGGCATTTACCACCATACACACTCATTTTGGTCAATTTGTCCTAGTTAAACCACTATCCTAAGTTTTATTGACTTAATTGACATCAGAGGAGAACTGTATGACATCAACATGAGCACACCCATGCCTACCTTCAGTCAAGGAGGCCAACTAAGCCTTCTCTTTCATTCGGGGAGGCTAACTCGAGCACTCCAGGGGTGATCTGAGTCTCAAAAATGAACTTAATTGATAATTGATGGTTACAATTAGTTAAACAGAGCAGTGAAGGAACCTCCTTTCATTAAATTGATTATTTAATTAATATTTAATGAACTAGAGTCAACAGGGACGCCTCCAACCACTTCTGATGGTCAGTTAAACTTTAGTTAACCTCACTGGGGTTCATTAGAGTCATTGATGCGCTACCACTTGTTGGTTGGCTTGCAGTGACATGTGTCTTAGCTACTTTCAGTTAGAATTAGTCATTTATTACACTCTGACTTCAGTTAGGACTCTGTTGAGTCAATTAGGGTTTTGATCAGGGGTTATATTGAGTGTTCACTGTGGCTTACATTCAGTTAAGCTAGACTCACTCATTCAATTCGAATGAGCTCCTTGGGAATTCGAATTGTCTTGGAATTCATGCATCGGGCATGATTATTGTATTGTATCATCATTCTTTCATTTGATTATACAGAGCTGCTACTTCCATTGCAACACCATTTTTCCAATTTTATGCATATTTGTCTGAATTCTTTGTGAGACTGTGTTTTTAGTTCCTACACCACTGTGACAAATTAATAGTAGTGGCTCCACTTTCAGTTTTCAGCCATTGTTATGGCTCATTCTTCTTTTCCTATTCACTTCTACACCGGATCTTTCATCACTTTCCATCCGTCGTCATTGTGGCTCAGACCCCAATTTTTGGTCGCTCCACTGCATCGCAAGACTTTTTGCTTCCCAGCCGCTACTTCAGCAGATCCATCATCTTTTCTCACCCATCATCATTATGGCTCCATATTCCTTTCTCTTTCACCACTCATCATTTCCTTCCTGAGTTCTTATTAGCCATTGTGGTTTAGTCTTTATCTTTCAACTGATATATCAGCGAAATTATCTTTTTCTTAGCGACGCAGAAATTTTTTGTTACTTAGAAAAACTTTTCAAAATTTTTCTTCCTCAGGGAAGACTTTGAATTCTACCCACCACACGCATCGGCTCAATTCTCTTTTCTTCATCACTATGCATCGGCTCCATCCTGCCGAACCATCCACTGTCATCAGCTCAACTCTTCAATAGCCCAACCGCTACTGTAGCTTAATCATTAAATTTCATCCATTGTGGTGGAAAACATTCATCCTTCACCCGCTGCATTGATGATGAACATGAACACATAGCCGATATATCAGATCCCTTTTGGAGACCCAGCTGCTATAGCGACTCCTTCCTTTGCTTTCTTCCTCCATTGTTTCTCAACAACAATTTTCGTCCACCGCGTCGGCAATAGGGGAAGCAACATAGTCGCCATTGTAGCTTTCCAAGAATCATCTCAGCCACAATTGCAGCTTGGTGATGAAAAGGGTCCTCTTGCATCAACTGGTGTATTGGCTCTGCTTTTCCTAATGGGGCCAATAAGCAAATTTCCCATACTTAGAGAAATTTTGGGAAATTTCCTCCTGTCTGTTACTTTTCTGTTGAACACAAAGGTGGATTTCCAGCCTCTTTACATTGCTCTTCATAGCCCATAGAGGCTGAAAGCTGAAACCTTGATATATGATACCAAGCTGTCACATCCTCGCCCCTCTACTCGGGGGAGAGGAAACGACTCAACATTCTAAGAAAGAACCTAGGCAATCCAAACCCCATGAACATAGTAATAATAATGCCATGAAATAAAAACAAACATGTGCAGATGTGTAATTCCTCAAACATATAGTGGAAGAAAAATGCATTCATTCCACACAACTAAACATTCACAACATATAACATGTTCATCATTTCAGTAAGCAACAAATATAATTGCTGATATAAAATAGACAAGAATACTTATCTTCACAAAATCTTGTCCTGCAACCAACTATGTCGCTGCAACGTTCCACTCGACCATAGGCTAGTGCGTTCATCAATCTCTCAGCAACACTGCCACCCCTGAGTTGGGCATGATTCCCATAGGAATAAGGGAAAACTAGTAGGCTCACACATAGCCAAGGTTTATCATAAGTTCAGCCAAGCCAACATAGTTTGGTTTATCAGGCTATACCGAAGCTAGAAAGGATGACTTCTAAGCCAGTGAGATCAACTAAAGAGCTATGGACACTTGCACCGGATCTATCTTGACTTCTAAAACATCTACACACACCCAACACAAGGAAGCATCCCCTTCTCTGATATGTAGTCCCTCGAGCCATGCTTTCCCTTCCATTTCTATTCAGGGGGTGCAGAGAAGAAAGTCAGCCCTTTAGCTCTGTCTGTGAGGCTCCTGGACAGGTTTGTCAAGCAGGCTTAGACGCCTTTTCCACTCTAAAAAATTCCAAATACCAACAACAGTATACACACAGTAATTAACATTTATAATATTGGAAAAGATAACACCACAGAGGCCGAATCGAGTAGGTAAATGGAATTACACAGTTCAAACCGTGACAGTCAACTTCTGGAATCGTTTATGGCCCTAACGTGACCAAAACAACTCACAAAACCCAAAATTCATGGAGAAAAAAACAACAATCTCCCCACATACGTAGAATGATGAGAACAGCCCCAACATGAAGGAAATCATACACCAGACCAAATCATGAAGCGAAAAACATAACGTGACTTCCTGAGGCCAAATGTTTTCCTGCGTGAGGGCAAAAAATAGTTGTGTGGGAGTGGAATGAGGTTCTCTCTACCCATGTGAGGATTTGAATGCAATATGCCTCTCTAGGAGTGCGTTCGGTCAAAGGATTGATAGTCCTACCAATCACTAATGGATGCCTTGCATGTATACGTCCCTCAAGGCAATAACTTCCCCAACCAATATCATGGGGAATTAATTCAGTTGGTGAATAAGACAAGGGAAGTGGTTGACCACTCTCTTGGGTTATTTTTCTAACATTTGGATTTTCCCCATTGAATCAGAGGTTAAACAATCACCCCCCCCCCACTTATCCTTAGGAAATCATGCCCCCATCTCATTATTGCTGCATTGACATAGTTGGTTGTGGGTTTTTAATTAATTGCATATTTACATGATGATTTAAAAATCAGAACATGCCTAGCTAGCACAAAATACCATCGGAACCAATTTAATCGCCAAAACATAAAAACGATAATCCTTGATGGGCCTTTTTTCCTTGATCTCCACACCACGATTAATTACAATATATACATCATATGCATTTAATGCAAACAGGGACAAAACTAGGGTGTTACATGAGACTTGGGACATTACAACCTATGTTCTAACATGACCCATGGGACCTAGAAGAAGAGATATGAAATTGGGCCCTAGATGTTAATCTCAAACTATGACCTAGTTATAATAAACCATTCATGGTCTTATACATCCAAAATTGGGCACCATATCCCACTCATAAGCCAAAAGTTCCTTGATCTATAAGGCCTATTTGATTGAATCGAGCCTTGCACATAGTTAGGGTTCATTTATGGGTAATTGTGGGTAAATACAGGGTAATTAGGGGTTAATTAGTGATAATTTATGAGTAAATTGTTGTCAATTATGGGTAATTATTGGATAATTAGTGGTAATTAGGGGTTAATAGGGGGTCAATTATGGGATACTTAGGGGTTAATTAGTGGTAATTAGGGGTCAATTAAGGGTTAAACAAGGGTAATTCATGTGGTGGGTTGAGACCCCACACATGGACCATGAGATCCATACTAAAATGTTATGGCATAAGATCCTAGATTTTTCCTTATACCATGGAATGGTCCTCAAGATCCTTTAGTCACAGTCCTGATGTCAAGTGTGTGTGGAAATTTGATTATCTTCTCAAGAGCACTTATTGATATACATAATTCATTTAAGTTCGATGGAACTTATCTTTTTAATGAAATCTTTCCCAAAATCATTGTGGGAGAGGAACACACCATCTAACCTTAGGAAAGTTTGCAATAAATAATCTCTCAATGTAGATGTCATCCCTAATTAATGCTATGAAATCACAAGGACACGGGTTCAATCTCACACTCCGAACCATATTCGAGGTAGTCTCCCTATTCTAGAAATGTCAGTATCCACAAGGTTGTAACCTCCTTGTGGTCTCTCCTCTCTCCCCTGCTTTAGATTTTGTTCTAGTGAATAATAATCCCCTCCATGAGGAATCCTGCACCAAGACTTGTGAACCCCCTCACATGTGGAAATCATATCTCCTTTAATTTAGGTTTCCTTGCATAGTAAACTGTGTGTTTTATCTCACTTTTACTTAACTATTACAAAATATTCACGATTTGACATGCCTTTCAAGCACATGAATGATAAAACCTGATTTCCTTCTTATAATCTAAATTATTTCACTAGTGGGGAGTTGGCTTGATATCCACACTATGAATCTCTGTTACATATTTACATGAAATACGACAACACAAGTCCAAGCAAAATTGGAGGAACAAAAATGAATTATGTAAATTTCATAATCTTGTAGATTTAAAATCAAGTGAATAAATTGGCCATAATGTTAAATAACATGCACATGTTAGCCATGAATCTATCCTTGAGAGTTATCTCAATTTGTCATGAGCCAAACATGAGATATTAATTCCCTCAAAGTTGGTAAGGTCATGAGTTCAAATCTCTTGATTCCCTTATGATTGGGCTCTGTCATCAGGGTCATTAGCTTACCACATTTACCATACATCAATCATGAGGAAGCACTCAGAGGGTTTTCCATGAGACTTTCCTTATAAAAGAAATATTATCCATGAAGCTAAATCACATTCACATCTTGATAGCGATTACGAAATGTCCATGCACCAATGAAAAACAAATTCCACCAAGGAGGTGAAGTACAATGGTTTTTGGAATTATACATAATACAAATAATAAGACAAGTGTAATGGCTTGAACAATATTTTTAAGGGTGTTTATTATAAAACCACCCCTAAAAACACCTTTCCCATTTGTTCCCTTCCCTCTACATCCCAAATAAATCTAAGATGAAATAGGAAATTAAAAGTGGTCACTCAATGAAACCATGTGGACAAGAAGGAAATAGGCATCCCTACACCTTCTAAATGGTGCATAGTGGTACTATGGGACTTTTATCACACTTCATAAAATGAGAATGAAGGATTATCCACAAACAATTAACTCCAATATGTGAAGAAAAAGGGTGAGGACATTTCACATCACAATGAAGATGATAATAATTAAGATTAAAAAAACACACACACTAAACTCAGGCGCATAATAGATTCACCTAACTCATATACACAAGTGACGTACCAAACCCATGCACATAATCGATGAACCAATTCTATTGCAATTTGAATTTCACTAGATTAGTGCCAATTCTATTTCAATAAATTTATAAAAAAAATTAGATTTAGATGATGAATATAAAAGATTGCAAATAGTAGTTTTATAACCTTATAACCTTTAAGACTACTTACTTAGATTGAATATTTGATCGTTGATCTTATAAAATATTGTTGCAAATAAAGATGGGAAAAGAAAAACTCAAAGAAGTGGTTTCTCTACTTGTGACTTAGATAATTTCAAAAGCATCACAAGACCAAAATGTATGTATATGCTACACCCTTGGAGAGAATTAGAAGTCCTAAATAATCCATCTTTGATGAAAGTTATATGATACTAAAGGAGAGATGATCAATTGGTCGGATATTTTGATCCTTAGTCAAATAAGCTTCCTCTACTACAAATATATGAGAGGGTCCCTCCAGATGATTTTTGTTGTTGAGAGGGGTTCATACAGTCAATTTAAAATCAAGCTTTTGAATCTTGGAATCTTATTCACATTCAAAAGGTTTCCTATGCATGGCCTATTGTGTGTCTTAAGGACCCACACATTGTTACATCCCTGGTTTTGACCCCGGTGCACTAAACATACATGATATATATATATATATATATATATATATATATATATAGATTGTAATTAATCATGGTGTGGAGCTAAAGGCAAAAGCCCCACAATCAATTTGGTTTTGTTATGTTCGGCGATTGGAATCATTGTCGATAGTATATCAGGATATACGACACATATTAACATTGTGGCATCATGTAACTATGAAATTTAATTAAATAACCCCAACCAAATATGTTAACTACAATCAAATTGAGAAGGGGCATGATTTTCTAAGGATAAGGGGGGAGATGTTAAACCTTGAGCCCATGAGGGAAAATCCATGTGTCTCCACCCTGTTTAATTTTCTCGCCTTCCCTTGTCTTATCCAACTATCACCTTAAATGTTCTGTTGTTTGCTGAGGCAGTTATTGCTAGCAATGGAGTGTGGCAGGATTGCCAGTCCTTTCCCACATCCACACTCCACCAGGCTGACCCTCACGCTGGCAGGAAAACCACTGCGCCACTCTCTTGTCAGTTGGGGGGGTTCACTCTCACTATGCCACTCTCTCGTCGGTTGGGGGGTTCACTCTCACACAACGACGTTTTGTCTGTTCACCTTCTCATGTGTAGGGGACTCGGATGGTCTTCCGTTGTTTGGAGGTTCGTTCTCCCTTTTCTCTAGGATTGCTAGTCTGTGAAATGTTCTTCCTATGGCTAGTGCAAAGCATGGAGGTTCTTGTTGTACTATCAGACTATGTATTGTCCCATCCATGAATATGAACTGTGGCTGTAGTTTCCTTTGTGAGATGTTTCCCTTCTATTCACACAGAGAGTCCATGTTTTCCCTCTCCATTGCCGACTATGTAATGCTGTCGAGGCTTCAATGTTGTTTTCCCACAATTGTTATCTGTGATTTCTTCACTGAACGTTGGCTGTGGTCTTGTTCACCTTTTGTTGGGCTGCATCTCCCTTTGCATTTTGGGCTGCTGTAGGTTGCCAAGGAATCATTTTGGCCATGATAGGGCTAAGAATGATTCAGGGAGTTGTTCTTCCCCTATTCAAGCTTTAATAGTTGGTTTACTGCATGCACACAGTGTTTTTGTCCTCAGACTGCATTGGAGTGGTGAATGAGGGGCTGATGTGCTTAATAAACATGGTGTGATTGGGAACCACACATATAGAGCTAGTGGGTTGGCTTTCTTCTCCACAACCCCTGAATAGCACTGGAAGGGAGATCAAGGTCTAAGGGACTACGTTGGAGAGAAAGTATTGATTTCATTGTGTTGGGTGTGTGTGGGTGTCCTAGAATTAGGATGGTTCTAGTGTAGGTGTCCTTAGCTCTTCAAGGAGCTCACCAGCTTAGCATTTATCCTTTCCTAGCTCCTGGATGGCCAGATAAACCCAACTTTGTTGTCTTGGCTGATCCGTTGTTCACCTGATAAACCCAACTATGTTGGCTTGGCTGAATTGTGTATCCTTGTTGTGTTGTTATCCTTGGTTATGTGTAAGCCTGCTGGTTCCTTATTCCTTGGGGAATCATGCCTAGCTCAGGGGTGGCAGCGTTGCTAAGAGATTAAAGAGCACACAGGGCTATGGTTGGGTGGAACGTTGCAGCAACCTAGCTGGTTGAGGGACAGGTCTCATAAGATAAGTATTCTTGACCAATATGTTTTGCAATCATATTTGTTGTTAATGAATTAGGATGATAGACATGTTGAATGTTGTTTGCTTCCACTACGTATATGAACAATTATGCATCTTAGTATGTTTTATGTTTTAAACATTTTGATTCAGCATTATATGCATGATCATGTTCATGGGGCTAGATGCCCATATGTTTGGTGTTTAGTAGTGTCCTCTTGCCTGGTCGGAGGGTTGGGGACATTACAGTATGGTATCAGAGCACTAGTTGCATCATGGGCCTGAAAGGGCCATGAAAGATTAGTTAACAGAGGCAGGTTGCCTACTGCCTAAAAGAAATCAGGAAAACTCTAAACTTCAAAAAAAAAAAAAATTGCTTAATTGCTAGAAACATCAGCCCATCAGAAAAATCAATGAGAAGTTCTACTGATGTAGCGAAAGATTTAGTTTGAAGACCACTTGACGGGGATAGCAGGAAGAGAATTTTGCAAAAATTTTGCTAAGGTTCGTCGGTCGTCGGCGGAGGATAGAGGATGAGGGAGCCACAGTTTCAGTGGAGATCAGCTAAAGACCATCGAAACGTCGGCTCCACTTAGCGGAAAGAACCTCCGATGTTTGAATGTCAGCGATCGAAAAAGAATAGGAGACGGTTGAGCTGATGAAGCAGCGGAAAAAGAAAAATTTTGGAAATTTTTCTAAGTCATAAAATCATCGGCGATCGGCGATAATTAGTTTATTACACCACTGATGCTTACATGATTAATTGTTGATGCAGTGAGAAGTTCAGCGACTGCATCGAAAAATCTTAGTTGATTGCACATTTACCATTGCAGAATTCTAGAGGACTATCCTTCTGATGGATAGAGTCCCCGACTGGCTATGCCGCAGAGGATAGTTGTCCTGACGACTGATGCAATGGAAGATAGAGGAGAAAATTTTTTGAAAATTTTCTGAGTGTTGAAACACATCGACGATTGGAAGAAGTTAGTTGCATTGGTTGCCGATGACATTGGAAGGAGTTAGTGGTTCGTGCACCTATCATTGCAGAAGTCTAGAGCACTAATATTTCAACGAATAAAGGTTTCGACCACTGATGTTGTATTAGTTGTGCTTCGGACCACCGATCAGAAAAGGGTAACGGAGGATGAACCACCGTTGCAGCTGCCTAGAAGACTAACCACCAAACACTACAGTAGTTAGTGCTTTCGACCGCTGATAGGCTTGTGGCTGCGAAAGACATAGAAGGTTTATTGGCCACTAATGCGAAAGCAGAGACGACTAGCCACCTGATGCACAAGACACCCAACCACTAATGTAGCGCATGAGTTGGTTTCATGGCCAATTCAGTTCAGAAGGTTAGATGATTACGGACTTGATACAGTGGAAGGAAATAGAAGAGAAACCCACCAATGAAATTCAGAATCTTAGACCACTATAGGTCTGACATGCTGGAGAAAGATAGATGAATAGACTACCGATGAGTAGCAGGGAAAATTAGAGAAAATTTTGTGTTTTAGCAAAATTGTTATTTTATGAATTTCCAAAAGAGGAAGGTAAGTAGTTCTGAATTATTTTAATGATATGCATCTAACAGTTTGCTACTAACATGTTTTCAGAATTATAGACACCTCCAAGAGTAGTATTCCAAGTAGAACAGTGGGGTAAAGCAAGAGGTGGTTCAGTCATGAGAACCCATGATGGGTATGATGCTCGGGATTCCTACAAACATGCGAGAGATGCCATGGGAAAAAATGTTCATAACAGAAATGATGACATAGAGTCTAATGGAATGAGATTCCAAGAGACACCGTCAGATGTTGTAGCCACCATGAGAATCTTGATTAAATCCCAGGAAGAGTAGCATCAGTTGAATGCTACCATGTTGCAGAGTTTGACAGATTTGCAGAGAAAGATAGATTCTGGATGAGGTACAGCAAGACCAGAAGGCAGTAAGAGTAGTACTAGGAGAAGGAGAAGGACTTCTAGTGGATCATCTAACTCTAAAGAATCCAGTTGGGATACCAGCTCATCTTCTCGTAAAAGGAAAAGAAAAAGACACCATAGGGATCGCTCTCGGGATGAATTTAAGAAGGCTAAACCTCCTACATTTGATGGTGAGGTAAAGACTAGACAAGAGGCTGAAGCTTGGCTTCTTGGGATAAAGAAGTACTTCCAAGTGCAGGATTACTCTAGAAACATGAAGGCTAGAGTTTCCATATTCAGTTTGAATGGAAGAGCATCCATTTGGTGGGAACACTTCAAGCAAGTAAAGAGGATCAGTGAAAGGAGATTGAAGTGGAAATAGTTCAATAAGTATTTTAAGCAAAAATACCTCTCTGACAGGTATTATGATGACAAGATTAAGGAGTTCCATGAGTTGATATTGGGACAGCAGACCATGGATGAATATGCAAATAAGTTCTTGGAATTGTTGAGGTATGTCCTGTACATTAGAGATGAAAAATTGAAGGTCCGGGGGTTTCTGAGTGGATTCCCTCAGTCTTACAAAGATAGTTCATTGAGTTTTATGAACCTAGAACCCTTGAAGAAGTAATAAGGAAGGCTAAGTATTTCTATGAGCAAAGAAAAAGTAAAATTGATTACCATAAGGCATGGAAGGACAAGAAGAATGAGAAGTTTGACCAAAGAAAGAAAGGTTTCAAACCTTCTAGATTCAGGAATTAGCAAAAGTAGCCATCCCAAGCTGCGAGTAATCCGGTTGGAGTGACAGGTGGAAATCCTAAAGAGCCACAATAGAGTAAAGGCCCACTCAAATGTTGGAAATGTGAAGGGCCCCACTTGTGCGGATATTGTCCACTTGAGAATGAAAGTGCAAGACCAGCTTATAACATTCAAGAAGTGGAAATAGTGGGACAAGTAGCAAGGGCAGTCCCTAGAATTTATGTAGCATTGGAGGACCACCAAGCAAATCATCAGTCAAATTTTGGTTGAATTTGCAGGTAAGATTGTTGAATAATCTGTTTCTATTTTAATTGACCCTGGTTCTACTCACAATTACATTACTCCTAGAGTAGTGAAGATTTGTGCTTTTAAGAAAGAAAGGCATATGAAATCTTGGTTAGTTCAGATAACCACTGGAACTAAGAGAAACGTTAGTGAAGTAGTAGAGAAATGTCCATTGTTCATGAATGGATTGGTCACTTGTGTAGATCTAAATGTTTTACCGCTTGGTTCCTATGATGTTCTCATTGGAATGGATTGGTTAGAATCTCACAGAGTGAAGCTTGACTATTACAACAAGAATTTTGAATGCACATATAAAGAAGGGAACCCAGTAGTTGTGAAAGGTATTCCAAAGGTAATTTTAGTAAGACAAGTTTCAACAATGTAGTTGAATAAGTTTTGTAGAAAGGGTTGCTAGTTGTATGCAGCTCATATTCTGGAACCAACAGGAGATGAAACTCCTAGGTTGGAGGACTGTCAGGTGTTACAGGAATTCAAGGATGTGTTTCCTGATGAGATTCCAGGACTTCCTCCAAAGAGGGACATTGATTTCACCATTGAACTTGTGCCAGGAGTAGCACCAGTGTCCAAGACACCCTACAAGATGAGTACACCAGAGACCCTAGAGTTGAAGATGCAACTGCAAGAGTTGTTGGAAAAGAAGTATATCCGGCCAAGTGTGTCTCCTTGGGGAGCACCAGTTCTGTTCGTAAAGAAGAAAGATGGTACACTCAGGTTATGTATTGATTACAGATAGTTGAACAAGGTTACTGTGAAGAATAAATATCCTTTTCCTAAGATTGATGACCTCTTTGATCAAATGAGAGGAGCAAAGGTATTTTCCAAAATTGACTTGAGGTCTGGTTACCATCACGTGAGAATCAAGGATGAAGACATTCATAAGATAGGCTTCATGATAAGGTATGGAAATTATGAGTTTGTAGTGGTACCATTTGGCCTCACAAATGCACCAGCTACATTTATGTGCCTTATGAACAGTGTTTTTAGCAGATATTTCGACAATTTTGTTCTTGTTTTCCTTGATGACATTCTTGTTTATTCTAAGAATGGGGAAGAGAATGAAGAGCATTTGAGATTGACATTGCAATTGCTCAGGGAGCATCAGCTGTATGCAAAACTGAGCAAGTGTGACTTCTACAGAGATAGAATACAGTATTTGGGTCACATTATCTCAAAAGAGGGTATATCAGTGGACCCTGATAAGATTGAAGCCATTATGAATTGGCATACTCCAAGAAATGTGACATATGTAAGATCTTTTATGGGACTTGCAAGATACTACAAGAGATTCATTGAAGGATTTTCGAAAGTTGCACATGCCATCACTTCTTTGCAAAAGAAGGGGGTGAAGTTCAAATGGACTTCGAAGTGTGAAGAAAGCTTCCAGTGGTTGAAGCATCTTCTCACCAGTGCACCCGTGTTGAAAGTTGCAGATATGGAGAAATATTTTGTGGTATGTACCGATGCATGCAGACAAGGGCTTGGAGGAGTCCTTATGCAGGGGAACCACGTGATATGTTATGAGTCAAGAAAGCTGAAGGAGCATGAGAAGAACTATGCCACTCATGATCTCGAGCTTGTGGCCATAGTACATGCTCTCAAGATGTGGAGGCATTACTTGATGAGTAGAATATTTAAACTCAAGACAGACCATTGTGGTCTGAAGTATCTGTTTGATCAGCCTACTTTGAATGCTAGGCAAGCGAGATGGCTGGAATTTTTATTTGAGTTTGATTTTGAAATCAAACACATAAAGGGAAAATAAAATAAGGTAGCTGATGCACTCAGCAGGAAGATGCGGGAAATGCATGTGGCATATCTTAGTATTTTCCAATCAGATTTGAGGAAAAAGATTGTTAATCATGTTGCTGGATATGAATTGTATGAGCAAGTAAAAGACAAATTACAACAGCAAATTTTTGAGAAGAGGTATGAGGAATATAAATTGGAAGAAGATGGGATTCTTACTCATAAAGGAAGAATTTATATTCCAGATGTAGCAGATTTGAGGAGAGTTGTTATGGATGAGATCCATCAAACTCCGTATTCTGGTCACCCAAGATACCAGAAGACAATTGCTATAGCTAGAAAACAGTACTTTTGGCAAGGAATGAAAAAGGACATGTCTGAATACATTTCAAGCTGCATGAAATGTCAACAGGTAAAGGTTGAGCATCGACATCCGACAGGTTTGTTGCAACCTTTTCCAGTTCCAGAATGGAAATGGGAAGTTATTTCCATGGATTTTATTACAGGATTGTCGATTACTTGGAGACAACATGATTCCATCATGGTTATGGTAGACAAGTTGACAAAAGCAACACATTTCATACCAATGAAGTCTACGCATAAGAATAATGACATTGCAAAGATCTTCATGAAAGAGATTTTCAAATTGCATGGATTGCCGAAGGCAATATTCTCTGAAAGAGATGTAAAGTTCACTTCCAATTTTTGGAAGGGGTTGTTTGCATATTTGGGTACAAAGCTAAACTTCAGCACTGCATACCATCCTCAGATAGATGGGAAGAAAGAGAGAGTCAACTAGGTGCTTGAATATATGCTTCACATGTATGTGATGGACAAACCAACCAACTGGGAAGATTACTTACACTTGGTAGAGTTTGCTTATAACAATAGACAGTAGGCATCCTTGGGGATGAGTCCGTATGAAGCTTTGTATGGAATAAGGTGTAGAACACTAGTGACTTGGGATAACCTAGTGAACAAGGTTGTGCTTGGACTAGAATTGCTCGAGGAAATGGAGCAAGAGGCTATAAAGATCAGACAGAATCTGAAATTAGCACAGGACAGATAAAAAAGCTATGCAGATAAGCATAGGATGAACAGGGAGTTCAGTTTTTGGGATCATGTTTACCTTAGAGTGATGGAAAAGAAGAGTTACTTGAAGCTTGAGAGTTGTGCCAAGATGTCACCTAGATATTGTGGGTCATTTGAAGTGCTTGAAAGAATAGGTCTTGTTGCATATAGACTTGCATTTCCTGCTAGTACTAGAGCTCACAATGTTTTTCATGTTTCTTTGCATAAGAAATATGTACATGATCCAAACCATGTGATAAATTGGGATGTGATTTAGGTGGAACCCGAGGGAGAATTCCAAATTGAGCCAATGCGCATCCTCGACAGGAAGGTCACAATGCTTCGGAACTGATCCATAGGGCAGCTAAAGGTACAATGGGAGCACTACGGACCTAAAGAGGCTACATAGGAGCTGGAGGATTCCATGCGATTGGCACATCCATTTTTGTTCAATTCTGTGGAGCACTGAGGCGGTACCAGTGTAGCATTTTGTTCAAATTTTGTAAAGCACTGAGGACAGTGCTATTGAAGGGGGAGGGGAATGTAACATCCTTGATTTTGACCACGATGCACTAAACATACATGATATATATATATATATATATATATATATATATATATATATATTGTAATTAATCATGGTGTGGAGCTAAAGGCAAAATCCCCTCCATCGATTTGGTTTTGTTATGTTCAGTGATTGGAATCATTGCCGATAGTATATCGAGATATACGACAGATATTAACATTGTGGCATCATGTAAATATGCAATTTAATTAAATAACCCCAACTAGCTATGTTCACTGCAACCAAATTGAGAAGGGGAATGATTTTCTAAGGATAAGGGGAGAGATGTTAAACCTTGAGCCCATGAGGGAAAAGCCATGTGTCTCCACCCTGTTTAATTTTCTCTCCTTCCCTTGTCTTATCCAACTGCCACCTTAAATGTTTTGTTGTTTGCTGAGGCATTTATTGTTGGTAGTAGAGTGTGGAAGGACTGCCAATCCTTGCCCACACGCGCACTCCACCAGGTTGACCCTCACACTGGCAAGAAAACCACTACGCCACTCTCTCATCGGTTGGGGGGTTCACTCTCATGTAGGGACGTTTTGTCTGTTCACCTTCTCACACGCAGGGGGTTCGGATGGTCTTCCTCACGTAGAGCTAAGTTAAGAAGGGGTGCAATTTTCTTGTTTGGGGTTTTTTTTTCCCTTTTCTCTGGGATTGCTAATCTGTGAAATGTTCCTCCTCCGACTAGTGTAGAGCATGGAGGTTCTTGTTGTACTATTGAATTGTGTATTGTCCTGTCCATGACCATGAACTATGGTTGTAGTTTCCTTTGTGAGATGTTTCCCTCCTATTCAAGTAGAGAGTCTTTGTTTTCCCTCTCCATTGCTAACTATGTAAAGCTGTCGAGGCTTCAATGTTGTTTTCCCATGATTGCTATCTGTGATTTCTTCACTAAACGCTGGCTATGGTCTTGTTCACCTTTTGTTGGGCTGCATCTCCCTTTGCGTTTTTGGCTGATGTAGGCTGCTGAGGAATCGTTTTGGCCATGATAGGGCCAAGAACGATTCAGGGAGTTGTTCTTCCCCTGTTCAAGATTTAGTAGTTGGTTTGCTGCATGCATGTAGTAGTTTTGTCCTCGAATTGCATTGGAGTGGTGAATGAGGGCCTAATGCGCCTGATAAACCTGGTGTGATTGGGAACCACATAGATAGAGCTAGTGGGATGGATTTCTTCTCCACAACCCTTGAATAGCACTGGAAGGGAGATCAGGGTCTGAGGGACTGCGTTGCAGAGAAAGGACTGATTTCCTTGTGTTGATTGTGTGTGGGTGTCTTAGAAGCCAAGATGGTTCTGGTGTAGGTGTCCTTAGCTCTTCAAGGAGCTCACCAGCTTAGGATTTATCCTTTCCCAACTCCTGGATGGCCTGATAAACCTAACTTTTTTGGCTTGGCTAATCTGTTGTTCACCTCATAAACCCAACTGTGTTGGCTTGGATGAACTTTGTATCCTTGTTGTGTTGTTATCCTTGGTTATGTGTAAGCCTGCTAGTTCCTTATTCCTTGGGGAATCATGCCTGGCTTGGGGGTGGTAGCATTGCTGAGAGATTAAAGAGCATGCGAGCCTATGGTTGGGTGGAACGTTGTAGCGACATAGCTGGTTATGGGAAAATTTTCATAAGATAAGTATTCTTGACTAATCTATTTTGCAATCATATTTACTGTTAATGAATTAGGATGATAGACATGTTGAATTTTGTTTGCTTCCACTACGTATATGAACAATTATGCATCTTAGTATGTTTTATGTTTTAAGCATTTTGATTCAGCATTATATGCATGATCATGTTCATGGGGCTAGATGCTCGTGTGTTTGGTGTTTAGTAGTGTCCTCTTGCCCAATTGAAGAGTTGGGGATGTTACACACATGGCATGTAAGTCTTAGAGATAGATTCCATGGACTTAGAACGTAGGGTTTTGCACCAAACTATGCCCTTATCTCGAAGAAGCATATCAAGTTTTTTAAACATTGAAATCACCACAATATCAAACTTGGAGGCCAAATATTACGTATTATGGGCCTGTTTAATTCCTTGAGATACAAAAAATGGCATGTGAGCCCCATAGAAATATATGCTATGTACAAGTGCCTTGACCTTTATCCTTGGATCATGGCATGGTCATCAAGAAAAAACCTTGTATATTAATTCTCAAAATGATGGACACATTTCACTCATATTCCAAATATTTCCTTTGTATGGCATGTGTGGTCGTTTGGGTGCTACACATGACCCATGAAACCTACAAGAAACTATATGATCTTAGTCCCTAGAAGTTAATCTCAAACCATGCCATGTTCATGTAAAAAATTACTCATGGAGTTATGCATCCCAAAATTGCCACCATATCCCACTCATAAGCCAACAATTCCCTCTATAAGGCCCATGTGATGGACTCGAGCCTTGCACAAAGTAAGGGGTCATTTATGGGTAATTATGGGTACATGAAGGGTAATTAGGGGTTGATTAGTGATAATTTAGGGGTAATTTGTGGTCAATTATAGCTAATTAATGGTCATTTAGGGGTAATTATTGGGTAATGAGTTGTAGTAATTAGGGGTTAATAAGGGGTGGGTTGATTATGGGATAATTAGAGGCTACTTAGTGGTAATTAGGATCCAATTATGGATTAACTAGGAAAAATTAATGGTACCTATGGATCAATTATAGGTAAGCAGGGTACATTTAAGCCCATGGGATTAACTAAACTAGTGGTTGTCCATGGTGTTGGGAATTTAGTTAGGTTCATGGAAGTATGTGACCATTTTGAATCCTTGTGTGTGAAGCACACTAGTCTACATCAATGGGTTTACTAGGGAATATGTCATCTATGAATGTTTGGAAAGATCCATTGTGTTTCTCCATGAGGTTTTCCTTGGGGAAATGTAGGGGTCATTTAGAGGTTATCAAGTGTTAATTACTGCTAAGCATGGATTATTTAGACGTAATTACTATTTAAGAAGGGGTGAACTATGTGGTAATTAGGAGTTAATTAGTGGTAATTAGGGGTCAATTATGGGTTAACTAGGGGAAATTAATAATACTTATTGGTCAATTATGGTTAAGTAGGGGAAATTTAAGCCCAAGATCTTAGCTAAACTAGTGATTTTCAATGATGTTGGGAATTTAGTTAGGCTCATGGTGGCATGTGCCCATTTTTAATCCTTGGGAGTGAGGCACACTAGTCTACATTGATGGATTTACTAGAGAATATTCCATCTTATTGAATGTTTGTAAAAATCCAATAAGTTTATCCACGAGGTTTTCCTTGGAAAAAAGTAGGGGTAATTTAGAGGTTACACTACAAGAAATCCTGGAATTAATGTCCCATTAGTGTCCCTTTTTAGTCTAATTTTGTTTTACATTAAGTGGTCAAACTAGACGCTAAATGGGACACGTCATGGACAAAACTTAAAGCGTCTCAAAAAACGTCTTTTTTTGCTTCCTAGATAGCATCCTTTATGATGTCCAAAATAACGTCTATTTTTTTTCTTCTATAATAGCAACCAACTTTTATTCCTAAACAATGTCAAGGTTTTCTTCGTAAATAGCATCCAACTTTTCTTCCTAAACAACATCGAGGTTTGCTTCCTAAATAGCGTCCTATTTTTCCTCCTAATGAGTGTCTGCTTTTGCTTCTTAACTAACATCCCTGTTAGTGCCATATTTGCATCCTTAATAGCACCATGTTAGCATCCAAAGTAGCATAAAATATTGCATCCATTTTTGCTACCACTTTAGCATCCCATTTTGCACCATGTTTTACTTCCAAATATGTGCCAATTTTTGCTTCCAAATTTGCACCAATTTTTGCTTCCTTTTTTGCATCGTGTTTTGCTACCAAAATGATGCCAAATATTTATTCTATTGTTGAACCATATTTTGATACCTATGTAGCACCATGTTTTTCATCCAAAGTAATGTCTTATTTTTCTACCATATCAATGCCATGTTTGGCTTCATCATTAACGTCGAGTGTTGCATCCTTTTTAATGCCTAGTTTTGTGACTTATTTTGCTACCATATCAACGCCATGTTTGGCTTCATCATTAGCACCATGTGTTGCATCCTATTTAATGCCTAGTTTCACATCTCTCATTTTTTGGTCACTTATTTAGTCATTTTTAGTAATTTTATATACGGATTTTGGTCATTTTGTTTGCTCCCTTATCTCTCATTGTTTGGTCACTTATATATAATTTTTTGGTTAATAATTTAGTTGTTTTTAACTAATATTATAATATCATTAGGGCATGGAGGAATCAAACCACCAACCTCCTACTTGTAAGGAAGGCGCTCATCCATTGAGATAGCACCCTTTAAGAATTTGGGAACCTAACTTATAGGGTCCTCTATAATGGTAGAAAGGATCAATACACAACTTTGAGTATCTAATGGTTGGAAAAGGATGCTAGATTATATAAGTTCACAATATATGATCAAGAAGGTTATGAAATCCATAAACCTTTTTTACGAATTTTGAACAAAACTCAAGAAATTGGCTTAATGGGATTTTTAAAATCAATATGCATTAGCTAGAAATACAGGTTAATTGAACCGCGAAGTTTCACAAGATATCATGTGATTGTAAAGCCGAGATTTTTATATCAATTCAAGACCAAGTCATTCAAAATTTACAACAATTTTGATCTCAACATGCCTAGGCATGAACATTTGTAGTTTGTCATGAAATAAATTCTCATAATTATTATCTTTAACATAATCCAGATACAAAAATGAAAAAATCACCAACTAAATAGAGAAGGTGCTATTTCCAATCAAATATCAAGAATAAAATTATAAATACTATTTAATAAAAATCATATTAATCAAAAAATCAAGCATGCAACCTAGAGGATATACATAATGATGAATAGGAATTGGTTCAAGTTGCAAATACAACAGGGACCAAATAGAAATATTTTCACAAATGTTTCTTGTATTTGTTCAAACACGAAGGAGCTAAGGAAAAAGGAATTTTTTAATCCTTGACCAAACAACCTAGAACATGAGGAAAAGAAAACAGAAATGCTATCCTTGTTACTACCTACAGCTGATTGGGATCACATCAAATGGCACATATATCTTTAAAATCTTCTCAACTAGAACTCCAACTTTGATGTACCCCTTATACCACTCTATGAAGCATCTCATATAGTATATTTACACCAAAAGGTCAACTACAACAAACTAAAAGTAAATCAATTATAAAACAGTGAAGAGCCATACCTTTGTCACATAGAAGTATGCCTTTCCAGACTGCCAAATTTGATGACCAATGACATACTCTCAATCACTATAGACAAATTGAAACTGCAGGATTTGACACCAACTAAAATATAAAAAATGGAACAGAACATCATGAAAACCAAGAGTAATGTCAATTCTCTACTGTACACCTTTCTGACCCAATGGACAATCATCATTCCTATTCGTTGGCACTATTCTAAAGTATTTGAATAGAGAAGCATTTCATCCCACTTAAGACAAAACTCATCATCCCAGAAAATGTCTCTCATTAGTTCAGGTGCAAAATACTCATATATTGTTCTTCTTTGGTACTGTGGACGACCAACCTAGAAAATAGCAATAGTAAATTGTATGCACTACTAAGAAGCTTAAACATCGCGAGTATTACAATAGCCTTTGTATCAATTTGAAAAAAATAGAAAAATACCACTGGGTCATGATGCCAAGCTTGGTAATACATGGTTGGGGTTGAATGATCCATGACTTTATGCCATGCAGTGCCTCCATCTTTGGCTTGCAAAACATTACACAAGTGCTCTAAGTCTTCATCCATAACAGCCAATGTCTCTTGTCTCGCATTATGCTTAGGTGTATAGGAAGTACACAAACATGTCATACATCCATATGCAATTAAAGTGTTGAGGATTAGAACCATAAAAACTCATTGCAATATTGCACGTGCACAGATCAAATCTACACAGAAGATATACACAGGGATGATTCCCATAGTTTACAACCCATTTTCTTCATACATTTGGGAATGAAACTATAACAAATAGTACAACATTGAACAATTAGATCAATTTTATGGTACCATATTTGGTTGTTTGTGAATTCTCAGTTCTATATGTGGGGTGATTAAGAATACCAAGAACATGTATTCTATCAAAATTTTCATTTCTAATAAACCATGAGTAGTATTTGGATTAGTGGATTCAGGATGAGTAGTTATTTCATATTCACATTGTTTATGGTTTTGGAATTGAACATCATCAATTCTAAAAAAGCAGTGAATTAAAGGATAAGCTCGAAAATCCCAGTAATTATTCATCTATTCACTCAGGGGTTTCTCACATAAGATTAACAACCTTCATAAAATGTGTCATTGTGCACAAATTTTTCCATTTTGGTGTTACTCAAGGCTATCAATGCATGTGAACAAAATAATTATCCAGACAGAAATTAGTAATCAGAAATCCATTGCAGGAAGCACATAGTAGAATTCAAGAGACACACATAACTAAGAATGCAATTTCAAGCTAAACTAAATTGAAACATATGCACAATGAAAAGAATAACATAAAGATAGAAATTTATATTCTTTAATATATATGTATAGAGAGAGAGAGAGAGAGAGAGAGAGAGAGAGAGAGAGAATCACCGTTTAAAAAATGATGTGCCTGCATTTGGTCATGAGAAAGTTGAACAAAAGTTGAAAAGAACTGAAATGTAGAGAAGGCCAACGAAGAAGAAGCTCGCTTGAGCGCTTCTACAATTGAGAGCATAAAAGAAAATAGAGATAACTTAGCAATAATAGCTCAGAAGCTATGCAAAAGAACCAAAAAATAAAGACGAGGGTGTCATCCAGTATCTCACAGTAAAATGCCACTGCACAAATGGGAGACTTGATGTTACATGATTACAAACTTAACATGAAATTATTGAAAAGACCTGAAAAGCATTAAAATGAAGAGAAAGTCAAAATAAAATAATGCAGATTATAAAATAAACAATTGCCAAAATAAAAAACTAAATCCATATGACAAAAGTTTGCAAATAGAAGTAAGAAATAAAAATCGGTAAGATAGAAAGAGAAGTTCATATGGCCTCCCACACAAGATATGAGAACCTCTGAGGAAAACACAACTTGTGAAAAGAGTAGAGAAGTGGAAGCAAAAAATACTTGAATCCTCTTATAATACTCCCCACACAGCTATACATGGCAATAGTTCAAAAAAATCATATGTACAAAGCTGCAACAACACTCGGTCTCTTGATGGGTACGACTCATGGAGGTCGAAAACATCAAATTGCCTAAATGTATTTTTTCACATTTTCCCCATCGCTTTCCTCGGAATATTGAGACTTTATGCATCAAGGGTTTGGTATGACACAAATTACCATATTTTAAACATTCCTTCGAAGACTCCAATATTTTCAATCTCCCATGGAATTCCCATGTCTTCGTGATGAAATAGGATCACCTCACAGGAAGAGAATTGTCCATCTCCTTTCCTTGATTCCACTATTGTTGAAATAAAAAGGAAAATTTAAACAACAAAATATGCAAGTACATGAATCTGACAATCACAAGCCATAAGCAAAAACTTGTTGTAGAAAAATCACAGAAGAATGCAACAGAAAATACCTGCTTGGATGCACCAGCTGGAATAGTATAGTTCAACACGTCTTGGTTTCCTCTGTCTTAGGATTGAAGGGTATGGAACACCCTGGAAACATTAACCCCAAAACATAAATCATCCTTTTAAAATCCATTGACTTAAAAAAAAATTTAGAGAATAAAATATTGATTTCATTTTTACTAATGTTCACTGAATTAGTTAGATTTAACATCTCAAAAACACTCTATGACCATTCTATTCTCACACATATGCTTCCTTTATGAAGAATCACATTGACCAAGGTGTTCTTGAATAGTGTTAAATTTTAATCATATGTTCAATCCTGAAGAACTTGCAACATACACAATCAACTCACAATGGACCCCAATGCATCCAGCGAGATATACACAAAAGACTTGGTATAATATCCTTTTTATTTCGTTTACTAGTTAAAATATTCATGAGAGAACTTCCTATTGTATCTATTTTTCTCATGTGGATAGTGGTGAGCTTGTTCCTCAAAAGCATCTTCTTAGATACATTCACACTCTGGTACAAGGAATCCAAGGCATCATACATGTCTTTGGTAGTATTTTTCCCAATGATACGAGGGAACAATGATCCTTCATTGAATCCCACAATATTTTCTTTGCACTCACTTCCTTCTTGTTTTGTTATTCCAGATAACAAATCGCAATCTTTCTACCAATCCTTCCATGAACAACACTTTTAGCTTATATATTTAGCTAACCTATTAACTACATCCCAATAAACTATGAAGGCTCAGAATAGGGTTGGAACTGAGACTAACGTAGCTTCCTTTTAAGCATAATTTAATCATATTGCAATAAAAATAGAGTACAACAATTTTTAAAACATAGATTTGACTCTATAAATGTCAAAATATTGAACTGATTAATTAACCATGCATTGATGCATAACTTCAATGCATAAATGATAAAACTTCATCTTAGTCAAAGTTCAAAGTCTTCCCTTTAGAATTAAATTGTGGAAAAAAGGATTATCAAAGTAACATTTTTTCTATTAACAATTTAAAGAGTTGAAATTCAAGTGGCCAGAAGGATCTTATTTACTATAGTATCGAAGCAGTAACTTTAATATATATTTTTGTGAATATAGAAGTCACCTTTGTGTGTCAAACTCAAAGCAATGAATATATTCAAAAATAAAACTAGGAACCAGATTGCATATAAACTTTGATGTACATGATGGCCAAATCCAGACAGAAAAAACGAAGGAAACTAACACTTTGGTTATCAAATATTCAGATCTATATAGAAGAAAAGAAAATAAACTCACAGTATAGGGTTGTTAATGATGTCAAAAATTATTAGACTATAAATATAAGAAGGAATTAGAGAGATAATTCAATCATAACATAAAATTCATGTACTGCATCAGTATTGCAAAGAAAAGAGGTAGTTATAATGAAAACAAAATGAGATCTTACTAGGCATGCTTTTTCATGAAAAATACTAGTGTCTCTGTCCTATAAAAAACACTACTGTCATATTGAACTGAGCAATTAACCATGCATAGCCTAAATTTGATGCATAAATGATAAAACTTCATCTTCTTCAAAGTTCAAAGTCTTCCCTTTAAAATTCAATTGTGGCAGTAACATTTTTTCTATTAACAATTTAAAGAGTTGAAAGTCAAGTGGACAGAAGGAGCTTATTTACTATAGTATCGAAGCAGTAACTTTAATCTATATTTTTCTGAATATAGAAGTCACATTTGTGTGTGAAACTCAAAGAAATGAATATATTCAAAAATAAAACTAAGAACTAGATTGCATATAAAATGATGTACATGATGGCCAAAGCCGGAAAAAAAAAAAAGTGAAGGAAACTAACATTTGTTATCAAATATTCAAATATATATAGAAGAAAAGAAAATAAACTCACAGTATACGGTTGTTAATGATGTCAAAAATTATTAGACTGTAAATAT
Source organism: Pseudotsuga menziesii (assembly GCA_001517045.1). Classification (NCBI taxonomy): domain Eukaryota; kingdom Viridiplantae; phylum Streptophyta; class Pinopsida; order Pinales; family Pinaceae; genus Pseudotsuga; species Pseudotsuga menziesii. The sequence continues at coordinate 409,781 of LPNX010128748.1, forward strand.
AAGAAGGAATTAGATCAATAATTCAATCAGAACATAAGAGTCAGGTACTACAATAGTATTGCAAAGAAAAGAGGTAGTTATAATGAAAACAAAAGAAGATCTTATTAGGCATGCGTTTCATGAAAAATACTAGCGGCTCTATCCTATAGAAAATACTAGTGTCTATTCTCCTCTCAAAAGGTTTACTGCATAATCATTTATATGCTTAGAAAAAGACATTACATATCATTATATCTCATTTATACAACATATAGCATCAACAACTACAAAACTGGGTTTTGGCTGCTAAGATGTGAGATTCACAAAAATTCATTTATTGATTGTATAATTAACCAAGTTGCAGTTCAAATGTGACCCATTATTTGAGTTACAAATACAACTGCCTGTATTGAAAGTTGAAGGTGGCCTTGTCTTATAGAGTTAAGCTAGTAAGTTAATCTATATTTCTTATTCCAAGTGTCCAAACTATAAGGCATAGGCCAAAGATAGAAAAAAATGGTGTTGACAAACATGACTCTCCCCATACTAAATTTCTATTTTGATTGTAGGCTTCATCAAGTTTGGTAAAATCAGTTTTCCTTGTTAGTAATGGCTGCTTCTAATGTCTTATTTCTCTCCAGGACATTTTTTACCTTTACGGGGAGGGAGCCAAGGAACCTGGGCTTCCCAAATTTCATAGTCTCTGCAATATTGTTCATAGAAAATCCTTTTATAGACTGTATTACTAGATTGAAAACTCTACCTCTGTTGAAGATGTGAGCAATCTACTATCTTCATGAGATAACTATACTATCTTCATGAGATAAATTCCTATTGTATCTATTTTTCTCATGTGGGTAGTGGTGAGGTTGTTCCTCAAACACATCTTCCTAAATACATTCACACTCTGGTACAAGGACTCCAAGGCATCATACATGTCTTTCGTAGTCTTTTTCCTTATGATACAAGGGATCAAGGATCCTTCATTGAATCCCACAAGATTTGCTTTGCATTTACTTCTTGCTTGTTCTGTTATGTCATATCTTTGAGGGATTTGTAGGTGATACAACCACCTTTCTCACAAGGTACCCAAGTTTTCCATTTATAGGAGGTTTTGTAATCTCAACTTCCATAGCGCAAAGTGAGAGGTGACGTCCAAAATGTGACTCTCACATATTGGAAGTGGCCATTACTACAACTCCATTAAACAACTAGGGTTTCACACCCCCACAACCCTTCACAATTCATGTGTTGATAACTCGCATAGATCTACATTTCTCACCGAAAGTTGAACATATTGCCTATTAAAACCCTCCAATATTGCTCTAATCCATATAATGTGCCTCTACATATAGGAAATATAGAAAATCTCAAAAATTGTGCTATGATGCCATGTTAAATATTCAAAACCATGGAGAATAGATTATGCACTAAAATAATTCCTTAAAAAAAACTAAATAATGGAAAAAATGAAGCCACTAAAAACTACTCTATGTAATTATTGTTAGAATCTATAAACATATATTGTCATATGTATATATATATATATATATATATATATATAGAAGGAAACTCAATAGATGACTATCAAACTTGTTACTACTTTTTATTCGTTTAAAAATGAAAATCTGCTACCAAGAAAAACAACAAGCCATTAACAATTGAACTATATATTGAATGAATAGATCTATACTTCTGATTTCTCTTTTATAAATTGAAAATAAGAGTAGGTAAAATGAATCTAGAAATATGCACAACAATGTCTCCCCTATCGATGATGAGATCATGCATCCTCCTTCCTAGTCTACCCTACCATGGCACCCTCATTCATAAACCATCATGCTACACAAAAGATAGTGTTGTATGACTCTGTTAAGACTACCACATGTGATTAGAATTACAGTAACTGTCGTATCGTATCCTATAGTATAGACCTTTTATTGTATATTCTTCTACAGCATGTGCAACTAGGACTTGGACACAATTTCCAAGGTACCAAAAACTAACATTCCCACCATTATCAATGGAGCTTAACACATGTCTGATCGCAACTGGACTTTAATAGGATTTTTTTATCCTCGTCATTTTTACAAATATTTCAACCCATTTATGGCGCAAATTTTTCAAGCTACAACATTCACTTCCCAATCCCCTACAAGATTATATTTACTGTTCACAAACACTTTTACATAATCTATTATGGTTAATACATGGATTCCAATCAGTGTTGGTATGAACATGGGTAACAACCAGTCCTAAGGGTTAGCTCAAGTGGTCATGAGCCAAATGTTAGATCTTTCCTCCAAGTTAGAAGGTCACTAGTTCAACTTTCTTGATCACCTCAAGGTTAGATGCTTGGATCTTAGGCACCAATAGCTTGCCCTGGTTACCACCTGTGGATAGTAGTGAAGTATGAGAGTTTCTATGCATGGTTACATGAAAAAAAAGAGACAACGAGAACAATTTCATAGATGTAATGTGGCATGTAAAAGTGAGTAGTTGCATATATGTGCTTGTCTCGTCAAAGATTTTGTAATTTTTACCAAGCTCCTCTCAATTCACTGTTGGCATGGGAATCTATTGTTCTCAATTTAATGTCTTGATTGACCTTTTCTACCATAGTAAGTTCATCTAGGAATTCCAGATGCATGTCCACTCGATTGGGATGTCATTTCCAGTAGAATATAGTGCAAATTCATCACAATAAAAATCTGCTACATTTAATTCAAATATTCTAATTCATACGACCCTAGCAATAAGGCAGTATAAATCAATCATGAAATCTCAAGGATGCATTCATGAATTTTCCCCATCAGTGTATCCATCACTTTGTCTGAACTTCATCTTTCTCTCTGAAATTCTTGGCCAAGTTTCCTTTAGACTATAATTTACAAGTAAATACTTTTTTGCACACACTAACGTGTTCATCATGTCCGAAGACAAGGATAAAGGAAAGAAAGTTGGATATCCAACCTAAGGATATGAATGAGGTGATTTAAAGACAAGAAGGAATTCACAAATGCATTTCATAATGTTTGGATGAAAATGATTGAGATGAATTGATCTAATGCATTTTGTAAAGTTTAAATCCTAATCCTAATATCTTTCCAAATTTTGAATAGAAAAAATCAATTCTATTCACATTTGAATTTTGAATCATTACAGAATCCCCTACTGCCATATGCATGACCAGTGACCACATATTCCCCTACACTGATACTATTATCATAGCAATATGGAAGCATGATTTCTTGACATAAACTTCGGTGAAGGTCTATAATAAAATTAATGACAGGGATGACATATTCGTACTAGAAAAGATAATTTTTTCCCCTTCAGTTAGAGAAAACCTATAGATGAAGCTGAGCTCTAGGAAATTCATTATAATTAGTCCCCTGAGAATGTTTCCAGATAACAAAATGAAATCTTTCTACCAATCCTTCCATGAACAACACTTTTAGATTATATTTAGCTGACCTGTTAACTACATCCCAATAAACTATGAAGGTTGAGAATAGGGTTGGCACTGAGACTAACGTAGCAGCCTTTTAAGTATAATTTAATCATATTCCGATAAAAATAAAGTACAACAATCTTTAAAACCCATCTTTAACTCTATAAATGTCATAATATTGAACTGAGTAATTAACCATGCATTGAAGCCTAACTTCGATGCATAAATGATAAAACTTCATCTTAGTCAAAGTTCAAAGTCTTCCCTTTAGAATTCAATTGTGGCAAAAAGGATTATCAAAGTAACATTTTTCTATTAACAATTTAAGAGTTGAAAGTCAAGTGGCCAGAAGGAGCTTATTTACTATAGTATCGAAGTAGTAACTTTAATCTGTATTTTTTTTAATATAGAAGTCACCTTTGTGTGTCAAACTCAAAGCAATGAATATATTTAAAAATAAACTAGGAACTAGATTGCATATAAAATGATGTACATGATGGCCAAAGCCAAACATAAAAAAAGAAGGAAACTAACATTGTTTTTATCTAATATTCAGATCTATATAGAAGAAAAGAAAATAAACTCATAGTATAGGGCTGTTAATGATGTCAAAAATGATTAGACTTTAAATATAAGAAGGCATTAGATAGATAATTCAATCAGAACATAAGAGTCAAGTACTGCATCAGTGTTGCAAAGAAAAGAGGTAGTTATAATGAAATCAAAACAAGATATTATTAGGCATGCTTTTTCATGAAAAGTACTTGCGTCTCTGTCCTATAAAAAATACTAGCATCTTTCCTCCTCTCAACAGGTTTACTGCATAATCATTTATATGCTTACCAAAAGACATTAAAAATGTAAATATCATTATATCTCATTTATACAACATATAGCATCAGCAACTACAAAACTGGGTTTTTGTTGCTAAGGTGCTAGATTCACAAAAAGTCATTTATTGATTGTATACTTAACCATGTTACAGTTCAAATGTGACCCATTATTTGAGTTACCAATACAACTGCCTGTATTGAAAGCTGAAGGTGACCTTGTCTTATAGAGTTAAGCTAGTAAGTTAATCTATATATCTTATTCCAACTGTCCAAACTATAAGGCATAGGCCATAGATAGGAAATAATGGTGCTGACAAAAATGACTCTCCCCACACTAAAGTTATGTTTTAATTGTAAGCTTCATCAATATTTGTCAAATAAGTTTTCCTTATCGGTAATGGCTGCTTCTAATGTCTTATTTCTCTCTGGGACATTTTTTACCTTTACGGGGAGGGAGCCAAGCAACCCGGGCTTCCCAAATTTCATACTCTCTACAAGATTGTTCACAGAAATCCTTTTATAGATTGTATTACTATATAGAAAACTCTCCATGTGTTGAATATGTGAGCAATAATATCAAGTGTAATGGAATGCAATTGTAAAGAGGATCTGGGAATTATATGCTTAAACATTTTCAGTGCAGAGAGACTGAAACATATTTTTCTAGGGAGTAAACCTAATTAATTTGATTCATGTAGCCAATTTTCAAAATGTCTTTTGGCAATAAAAAAATCAGAAGAGGTTCTCTATGAAGGGAAGATAATTGTTTTTCTTCTAGTAATAAGTATCAGTTTCCTCCAAATAATAAGGATAGTGATAGTAATAGTAATTGTAATAATGCTCATAATACAGCCACCTCCCCCAGTATATTTATGTCCTAACAAGTTTGTATTTTGACTTAAGAAAGGCGATGCAACTCCCATTCAATAAAGGAAAAAAAAACAATAATAGTAATCAAAAAGAGAAAAATGTATATTTAAGCATATCAAGAGCACCTGTTCCCCACTTCAGAGACTGATTCAATCTACTCTTTCCTGTTTCTCACGTTTTGCATCCATCATTGCCTTCTGAGCTGATTTGGAATTCTAGTATTCAAAAGGAAACACATCGGGAATATGTGAATTGTCCTTGATGCAGAGGTATTCACAAGCACCTAGTTCAAAAACCAAAACCATAGATCACCCAAAAATAGCTCAAAAATACCTCATGCATAGAGCTACGTCACAGTGTGGTACCCCAAATACACTCTAGAATACATGGTGAGCACTGTGAAGAGCCAAGGAAGGGAAGCCGTGACGATTTTACTCCATTTGTTTGAAATTCCAATCCCTTTAGAGACAAGAAGGTAGAGATACATAGCAAAAAAGGCCATGTACTGTGAGTGGATTAAGGGCCAACCATGGGAATCACACATCTATAATGCTATGCAAGTATCAGGGCAGGCTTGTTGAATAGATATCTTTATGATTTCGTTTATAAACTCTGATATAAGAATACCCAAAGTAGAAAATATGGCTTGAAGCTCTCTTCTGAATATAAAATGTGTCAAGAACCCACATAGACCAATGAAAATAGGAAGAAGGGAAATCCATGCAAGGAAATGGCCTAGTTTGTCACCTGTCTCATACCTTACATGAGTCAAACTTACGGCTTTAGGGCCATAATTGTGCATCCAAGTCACTCATCCTGATCTTGAAAATACCCAATAATGGAGATCTGATAAGAGATCAAGGACTTCTTCTCTCAGGCTCAGACCCACATCAAAAAATAGTTCAATGGTTAAAACTGAATCCCAAAATCCAAACCATATAAAGGGTATTGAGGATTATCAAATGGGTGTTTAGTTATTTTGAGGTCTTGAAGGATAACCAAACTATATTGCCTACCATCGATAAACAATTGCTAAGGCTTGTATTACAGAGAATCTGATCCGTATTCGTATGTTGTGGGGAAAAATCAATTATAAAACGCCGAGACTTCTTTTGTACTAGCAATCACATTGGAGGAAAAAATGTAAGAGTCAAACTAACCCTAAATGGAATATGGACTTCTGGCATAAGTAAAGCCAAGTAGCCATAGGTGGAGGTCTGGGGCAATGACCAAAAAAACATGTGAAAAATCATAAATATGTGGATGTGTGTTAAAGAAATTTGTTAATGATGTGGACCAACATTCAAAATTGAACCCTTCTAAGCCCTTCGAAAGGGTTCTATAAGTGTACAGTTAAAATTGCACTTCCAAAAAAAAAAAATCTGAATTTTACCCTTCCAATTAAAAAGGGCATAATTTATATAAACATTTGAAAAGAAAGGAAACGTTTAAAATTACTCATTTATATAGATTTCTCAAGATGTTGAAATTCCTATGCTATAAAGTTCAACTCATCATTCAAGATATTGGAAATATGATCGATTATAATCTCTCACTCACTCATGTCATGCACTCACTTCTTAGCTATGCAAGATGACCAGTAATCATTGATGACTATGAGGCACTAGCCATCAAGATGTGAATCTGAGTCTCGAGTCACTTGGGGCTGCAATATAAAGTGTGACAATTTGTCAACAACTATGACCATAGAAAAAAGAACTACTAGTCTACAACTAGGCTTGGAACGAGGTCAAAACTTTATACCTACTACCTATGTGAACCTCGCTACCAATGTCCACTCTTGTTTGTCAAAATGAAATTCAAAAGGTCGGTTTTATGATTCCTCCTCTACAATACTTCATTTCTTGCATGAATATCGTGGACTCATGACAACTATAAAAAACACTCCCTGTCATGCAAATACAGATAATGGCATGTAGTTAGGATCAGAAACTATGCATAGTTCGATTTATGCATTTCTATAGAGAGGTGTCATTGGGCACATGATATGGAGAAACAATGGTTATTATTAAAATTAAAAAAAACAATTGTTGGCTCAAGAATAGTCTTCAATTTGATGGGTGGCATGATCGTGATGTAATCTCGCTTCATCCTTCCAAACCTTTGTGGTTTCTCACAACATTTGTCCTCAGCGCCACCAAAACACATATAAAAATCACTTTCCTTTACATCATGTTCCCTTTAAATCATCATCTCATAGTCATAACTTAGGATTATTATGCATGCACATCCTCACCTTATAATGCGAATTGGTTCAAGGCGTAGAGACAACCATAAAATATTAAATGTGTCAAGATGCAAAGAGTAAGCGACAACTATAAGTAAGTCTTATATTAAATTTACCATGTAAGTCTTTAATTAACACTATCAACTGAAATTTGGAATGTTGTATTGTTGTGATCTTCTTATCACTACTTACCAATGTGGTTGCAAGGCAATCTTTGAAGGTGAATTCCATAATTTTAGGTCTTCTTGCTCATTATCATGCCTTTTGGTAAGACAATAAAGAGGGTAATGGCCTGCATCGGCATGGAAAATAGGTTTGACATAGAGGTATACACATTAATTATTTTCATTAAATAACTTAAGTTTGTAACTGTTGTTAGCACTCAGAATGTACCCAAGGTTGTGAAAGGTAAATCCCAAGGTAACAACAAAACCACTTTTAGAAAGAAACTGGCTTTTCTTTCCAGAGAGGGATCTCTCAGATATAGATTTAACAAGGCCAGAAATATATGTCAACACTCAAATATTATAAATATGGTTGAAACAATACACATAACCATTGGGCATGGAGTCACATACAGATAAAAATATCACAAAATCGCATGTTCAGGAATTTATCAAAGGCAAGGTAACCATTTAATCACAGTCATTCATTGATTCATTTGGAATAGAAGAAAAGAGAACAGTCCATCAATACAGAGCATCATATGACGAATTCTATATCGAATTTAGTAGAAGGATTTATAAAATATTTGAAACAATGATCAAAGCACGGCCAGCATGAGTTTTAATCATTCAACGCTATATTTCAAATATGAAGGAAACAGAATGGAGTGTAAAACTGGAAAAAATGATCACACAGAAAGAGAAGCACAGACTGTAATATAAATGATGCATGAATCTCTGGTAATTTATTCACATTCAACTTCGTTCTTCAAAAAATATATGTTTTCCAAAACTCTCAACAACAGGATGGGTTCCAACCCCCATCTCATAAAATAGATGCAAATATATACATAAAATAATTTGATCTTTGAAGAATATTCATAACAGAATGATCAGCTTAATTAAAGTCTTGTAACTGAATTCCTAACTCTTAGGAATAAACTACAGCTTCAACCCTAACAAATCATTAAGCTAAAATCAACTTGATAACATGTCTTTGTCTAGTCAGCTCCTTGGCGTGTAACACCTGTCTCTATGAATGAAGGATGTCTTTCATCTTCCCGAACCTTTCCATGGCCTTCCATTGCTCCAAGCTTGGGGTATCACATTCCATCATTTCTTGAATGGCCACTTCCAGCTCCATGTACGCTTCATATGACACCTTGGGAAATCCTTTTCTGACAAGTAGGAATTTTTGTAAAATTTCGAAATCCTTTGTCAATTTATCCACAACAGTTTTCCCCGTTAGGATCTTTTCCAGATCATCGAATTTGGAGTGGTCCATGCGGCTCTGAACTGAAAAGCTGTGATAGTGCTCCTGAGAAAACATTTGTCCCTCCTCATCCCAAAAGGAAGGCAGGCCGTCCTCAAATAGCTCCTTGAAAGCCTGCTTGAAGTTATTAACCTGTAAAACAATTTCATTAGCTCTTTCTTGAACCATTTTCATTAAATGATGCTTGTAGATAAATTTCTTAGCCCATAGTACTATTGATATCCTGTCCTTTATTCCCATGTCATGTAATTTCTGATATGTCAATGAATTTAAAAAATTCAATGTGTTCTGGGCTGTGGTAAGGGGCCTTTTTTCCATATGTTTATCCATTAACTTTAGTCTTTGGTGGGCCAAGTTCATCAAAATGCATAGATCATCGATATAGTTCAGATGGTGCCGGAATTTGGTAATCTCTATAAACAAGGTGTCCCAAATGATGTGCTTTGCCCCTTGGAGAGGACCTTTCCTGATGTTTTTCTCTTTAAGTTCATTGAATTTCTTCTGCAGCTGATTCTTGTCTTACAGTATTTTATTTTTATTCTCATTTACCTTGGCCAATTCAGACTTGATCTTTTCATTCTCTGCTTTTAATTCTTTTATTTCTTCCTCTTTTAAGCTGACATGGGACATAGGGATTGACAAGTCATCTGCAGAGAATTGATTCAATGGTTTGTCAATATTCACAATAGATAAGTCTTCCTCAATAGGTGTCTGACTCATCAACTCCTCCATGATCTCCTTTTCCTCGTTCTGGTCCTTTTTCAGCAAAGCAATTTGAGATATCACTTCACTCCTCTCGGCTTCCAATATGTATTTTTCTTCTTACATCTCGATAGCTTTTCCTTTATCTTCCATCATCTCTTGATGCATCTTATCTTTCTCTTCTTGTAGAACCAATAACTTGGAGGACTGAACATGCTCGATGCCCGGGATCTTCAATTTTTTCTTTAAAACTTGGAGCGCATTGTTCTTTTCTTCTAGCATTCTTTTGACTTCCTGGGTCTTATCTTTCTCATTACCTGAACTGACAATATATGCTTGTAGTTTCTTAATCTGAATGGAATTGGCCTTATTTTCAATTCTTTCATGCTTCAATTGAATTTCTAATTTATCTACCAAAATTTGTAATTTGTTTACTCTCATCATAGCTTGTAAAAGGTGTGAATAAATGATGTCACTTGTTTTCTTGTGAAGCTGTATCTTGTCCGGTACACTGATTTTATCCAACCGGATTTCCATTTCAGACATCTCTTTGTCATTCAGCATGGCTAACTTGAAGGTATTTCTTTCGGCATCTCTGGCAGAGATCAAAGAAATTTTTGGATTGTTTAAATTTCTTACTCGCGGAAGTAAACTTCTTGTCTCTTCCAGAGACTGTTTTCTTTTCTCCATATAACTAGCCTTGATCTCCTCTTTTGACTTGAAATTTGAACTTGACTCTGAACCATCTACACTTTTAAATGAAAACTGATTTATTTGTACAGCTTTTGTTGGGACCAGGGCAACTTTCTTGAAATCATCAGAAATTTCTTCACTTGAAATTCCACCACCTTGAGACAGCTTGGCTTTTTTATGTGATACATCTTCATCCAATTCCATGCACTCGACCTTAGAGAGACTTCTTTTAATTACAATACTAGCACCCTCTGTTATTTGGGATACTGTAACTGGTACAGTACGTGTATCTTTGTCAGACCTCGAAGTCTCCATAAACTGCAACAGATTGGCAATTTCAGCCAAACCTTCAATAGACTGGTGATCAAACGGTTTGTTCTTGTTGGCCTATTTCATCAGGGAGATTACATGGTGGGGATCATAATTTATCTTTGGTTCCTTTTTGAATTCCATGCCTGCCAATAATTTCTCAATAAACACCAAGGCACCTTTATTTTTAAAAATGAAAGAGCCAACCTTGAGGGGGAATTTAATATTTGAAGATTTTATAAAAGATCCAAAATGCTTTTCCTCAAACTGCAACTTTTGCCTCATGAATTCCAAAGAAAAAATTCTTGGGGTCAGAAAAGCGGGTAACTTATAAGGCTTCCCAGTAAATTCGTATACTCTTAAAACGGTGGAATCTTTGTGCAGGAACCAGTCTCCAACTTGGTCCTTGGCTGAGGACTGCATCAGACACTTCATCTCCTCCAACAAACGGGGCAACTCTTCATCGAACAACATTTTATATATCTCAGACATAATTGAATTAGCGAATTCAAACATACTGATTTGCTTGGTCAAATCAGAGGAGAAAATAGTACTCAAAAATTGTAACTCAGTGACATTTGAACATAGTAGCATGTTCAACAGGTAAGTCTAAAATTTAAAGAACCTGAATTTTGGAAATTCACTTAGCTGAAGATGAATTGCTTCTGCTAAGTACTCATCTAGACTAAACACAGGAACCGATTAGGATTCAGAACCTAAGGAACTTATTTTCAATAAAAAACCAAGGATGACTTCACTCACGCGACAATCATCATCAAGACCAAATATTTGACAGACCAGAGATACCACTAATTGAACTTCATTTTTAAAAATATGCACAGGGTAAGGTAAGAAAAGAGCATCTAAAGATTGACCTTCTTTCAAAATATTGGACAGGAATTGGCAACAGATTTCAGTTTCACACTTCTTGAACAATTAAGCAAGGATTAACTCATTCACAAGTTCACGTTGGTCAGGGTAACTGTCAGGAAAATTGAGATTTTCGTGGATAACTTTGGTGCTGATTTGCCAGAGGATTCGAGATGTAGAGTGGCTTACAATGATTCTCTGAGAAGGGGATTAATTCACAGCACACCATTTCTCAAATTCTAGAAAATGCAGGGTTTGTTCAATGGTGAAATAGTATAAAAAGGATTTACAGACATTCAGGACATCATTTCCTTGTGAGTTATAGTGCCATAACCTTTCCTTACTGAATGAAACACTTCCTATAGGAAGAAATGGGTCACACACACCTTTGTCTCTATCAACTAAATAATCTTCCCTGTCATCTACAATATGACTAGACCCTTGCAGTTCCTTCCCCTGGTCCATAATCTAGTTGACAATAGCAATTCAGACGGATGAACTATAGGTGTTTAAGCCTTACCTATTAACTGTAGCGGCGTGTGCTCGAAAATGACAGTCGAAGGTTGTCGAATCCGCAAGTCTTTTTCACCCGTCCGGCGCTAATAAAATAACCACGGGACAAGTCAACTTCCCTTTTACAGGACCCCACTCCGGAGCATTCCTTTGGTGGTTTCCACTAAACCACTTTCGTTTTCGGATTGCACCACGATTTGCCACGTGGACAACGGTTTATATTCTACAACCACCATTTACCTTTCTCTGCCATGCACTTTCCCGCTCCGGATCCATTCGTGACCATTGATCTATTTCACCTTTAATTTTCAACCATTGGATGAAATGCCACGTACCTCATTCCGCTGGGCGTCTAGATCGTATCCATCGTGCAAGTTACCGCTCTGGAATCATCCACAATTGTCGATGTAATCTACCTTTATTTTTCTGCCATTAGATCAGGTGGCACGTATCCAATTCCGTGGAGCGTCAGGGTTTTATCTACCGCACAGGTTTACAAAGCGGAGCTTATACAAATTGTGGATCTCATCTAGATGGATCAACGACCGTTGATCCATACATCACATTAGCCGCTAGCATACGCTTATTCTCCTCGCATCTTTGAAGAGAGGACACAATATAGGCCGTTGATCTTCTCCTTTTCGCTTTGCACCATAGGATTTTTTGATAATTCCTCACTTTTTGCATCTTACGCTACCCTCATACCATAAAATTTAACCAAAGTATGACGAATGACCATTATTTTCTCCTCACCATGGTATTTTTGCTCTCTGCTAAATAATGGTGTTAACAGCTGGCTCCATCTAGGGATGATATCCTCCCTGCGAGGTATCAAAGAACTCGTAGACCAGGTGCCTGTTTTTTTATTTTTTCACAGTAACGTCCATAAAACTCATCTTCGGTTTTTCGTAAATATATTATTTTTTGTTTTTAGAAATGAAAAGTATGCCTCTTGAATCTTAGGGCCTTCACCGTGGGCTTCAAATACATTCATCCTATCTTTCAGGTTGACTTTGCAAAGAAAAATAAATATTTACAGGCTTATAATACAAATCTTACCCTCCACCTTAGGATAGGTAATGTTTCAGATACCTTCCATTAACAGGGTTACTTTCCAAAAGAACCCCATTTGGATATTCTAGCAGAAATGCATTTTCCCCTCTATATCCAGCAACAACATAAGGACCTACCCACATATGGTCAAATTTCCCGTGTTTGTCTTCATTAGGAGCATCCCACTTCAGGACCAAATCATCAATCAGAAACTGCTCTTCTTTGATTCTTTTGTCAAAAGTATTTTTCATTTTTTCTTGATGTGATTACACCTTGTCATAATCCTTATTCCTTTGCTCATCCAGTTCAATAATCTGATTTATCCTCCTTTGCATATGATTAGGTTCTTCTTGCTGATCTTGGAAATATCTCATAACCGAAACGCCCAATGATGCTAGAAAAATGACTTTAGTCCCATACACCAGTTGAAAAGGAGACATGCCAATCGCCATTTTGGTACTAATTCTGTCAACCCATAGAGAATTCTTGAGCTTGGTGTTCCAGGATCTTTTATTATCCTCCAACAGCTTCCTGATGATCCTTAATAATATTTTATTTGAAGATTCAGCTAACCCATTTCCCTGCGGATAATAGGCAGTTGAATGGTTGAGGCTTATATGATACTTGTGACAGAAATCAATCATTTTCTTGGATTTGAACGCGGCTGCATTGTCTGTTACTATTCTTCTGGGGCATCCGAATCGAGCCAATATATTTTCTTCAAGAAATTCCATAATTACATTTTCTATGGCTCTTCTAGTTGGGATAGCTTCAATCTTTTTTGTAAAATAATCTGTAGCTGTCAAAATCCACTTGTGTTGTCCTGAGGATTTGGGGTTTATTTTTCCCATAAAATCCAAACCCCACTGCTGGAAAGGAGCTTCTTTTGTAATTGGATTCAAAGGGAGAGGAAGTACCTTTCTCTTTCCATCAAAAATCTAGCATTGATGACACCTGCTAGTTTCTTTATACACATCTAAAAATAATGTAGGCCAATAATAGCCTACTCTTAGAATTTTGTTTGCCGTCACTTTCCAAGAGTGATGTCCCCCACAATCTTCCTTATGAAATTCTTTGACTGTACACTGAGCTTCATTTTCCAAAAGACAACTCAGCAGCACTCCTCCGGGATCTTTCCAATAGAGATATTGATTTAGAATACAAAATTTAGCATATTTTAATTTTATGGACCGGGCTCTTGACTTACTCAACCCCTCCGGTGCTTGCAAATTTCAAAGGACATATACAATATCGGAATACCATGGAGAAGCCACAAAATTAGCCATTACTTCCACTTCTGTATCTAACTAATTAGCTTGATGAGATAAGAAATTAATTTGCAAAGCTTCACAATTTGAATTAGCCATCATATTAGCTAATCCTTGTCCTTTAATCAACTTGGTGGGTTTTATTTCGATATCATATTCCAATAATGTAGCAATCTATTTTGCTCTTCTACCTTTTGGATTTGGTTGTGTTAGGATTCCCTTTACAGCAGCAGATGGAAAATGTGTAATTATATGTGAGTGCAGAATATACACTCTGAAATCCTTCAGTGCTTTGACTAAGGCATAAGCTTGTTTTTCCATAATGTCATATTTCAATTCTCCATCCCTTAACATTTTGCTAAAAAACGCTATGGGCTGTTCCAAATTCTCATCATTTTTCTATAATAGAACTGCAGCTATAGTATATTCTGAAGCATATGAAAATACTGAAAAGTCTTTGGCAAAATCTAGGATCACCAACATAGGAGCCTCTGATATTGTTTTTTTGATTTCCCAAAAAGACTTTCTAGCTTCAGTATTCCATTTTATCTCGTGACCCTTTTTTAACATATTTGTGATATTCATTAAGATCTCAGCAAAACTTAGCACAAACCTTCTCAAGAAATTTACTTGCCCCAAAAATGACTGTATCTCTTTTTTTCTCCTGGGTTCACCCACTTTCAAAATTGCACTCACCATTTCAGGATCAATTTTTATCCCATCTTTTGATATTATATGGCCCAACAACTTTCCTTCTTCTAATGCAAAGTTGGATTTATTTGGATTCAACGATATACCAAACTTTCTACATTTCATGAACACTTTTTCCAGATGACGCAGATGCTCTCTGTCATACTTTGAGTAGACTGTGATATCATCCATGTATATCACTACAAACTTTCCAATTTCCCCTGCAAAAGCAATGTCCATAGCTCATTGGAAAGTGGCCCTTGCATTCATCAAACCAAAAGGCATCTTTGCATACATAAAGGTGCCCCAAGGTGTAGTAAAGGAAGTTTTCTCTTGATCTTCAGGTAATACCTTGATCTGATTATACCCGGAAAAACCATCCAACATTGAAATTCTTTCAGGCCCCACTACTTGCTGTAGGATATGATCCAGCTTGGGTAGAGGATAGTTATCTTTCATGGAAACTTTATTCAAATTGCAGAAATCTATGCACAATCTTATCTCTACGTTCTTTTTCCTGACAGGAACCAAGTTTGCAACCCATTTTGAAAACCTCAATGTTACAATGATCTTGGCATCAAATAGCTTCTTGATTTCTTTCTCAATAATAGGCAGCAGCTTGGGATTTATTCTTCTGAGCTTCTGTTTAAAAGGTCTCTCCCCACGCTTTATAGGAATGGTATGTTGTATGATAGAGGTATCATAGTCTTTGAGATCCTCATAACTCCAAGCAAAGACATCTGTATATTTTTTCATTAATTTCACATACTCTTCTTTTTCTTTTTCAGGTAATTTCTTGGACAACTTTACAATCTTAGGATTTTCTTTGGTGCCAGTATTCTTGTCTTCGATAGCATTATCAATAGGCTTCACTTTTGGATTTTTAGCCACATCATTTTTATCAAAAAGATTTTCTAAAGGGATTAGTCCTCTTGGTATGAAATTGTTTTTCAACTGGATGATATCCTTACCTCCTAAGGTCCCTTTCAATTTTTCAATGCTATTCCCTTCCTCCTCAAGTTCTTCATCATCTTGAATACTCCCATCATTGTCATTCTCGGTGTCAATAGGAGTATTCACAAATTCTTCTGAAAGTTCCAAGAATCTCCTGATCTGCATATCATCTTGGAGCACCTGCCAGTATTTAGAGTTATTGGGAATAGACGGTCTATTCACAATTTCCACCTGGTATTCCCTCTAACCAGCAACAGGAGTTTCAAATTTCCCAGTGGCCACAGCTAAATAATCAGCTACCAAATTTTCATGTATGGGAATCACCTGAATTGTATGCTCTGTAAAGAAATTACCAAGCATATCCCACACTTCATTTCGATAATCCCTCATCCGAGGAGGCCTGGATTGACAGCTTTCATTTATTTGGTTTATCACCAACTCAGAATCTCCTAAGACCGTTATTTTTTGAGCTCCTAATTCTTTCAAACCGTGTAATCCCAATAATACAGCTTCATATTATGCCACATTATTTGTACATTCAAATGTCAGTTTGTATGACAAGGCTTTGAAATCCCGAATAGGAGAAATTATGTACACATTGGCTCCAACACCTACTTTCGTAGCAGACCCATCAAAGTACATAATCCACTGGCCTTCTCTTTTTTGCTTCGCTTCCAAAGCATCCTGTTCTATTACTTCCTTTTCCTTATTATCCTCAGACTTCTTCTGCAAAGCCTCTTCTACATCATATGGAACAGCATCATTGAAGAAAATGGAGGACCCCAAATCAGTATCGACAGCATAAATGTGATGAATTTCAGGTTTATCCTGACTGCTTACAACGTATGGAGTTCTCTTTTCACTATATAATCTTATGTTCCCATCTCGAACAGGAATCGTGGCATACTACATATCCATCTGCAAACTGCCTTTCAATTTGGAAGTCTACGATCTTGACAACAATACCCCGAACTTTGGTGGGATATCTACCACTACCACATCCATAACTATAGTTTTAGAAGGTAATTTGTTTAGGGTTACCACCATGTCTTTAATTAATCCAAGGCATTTTACTCTTTTAGAATCAAAAGAATACAGATCATTATAAGATCTTGTTACCTCCAATCCTAGACTTTCTGCCACTCCCTTAGGCATTAGATTATGCGATGCCCTTGAGTCCAGCATAGCATTATGGACCACTTTATCATGCACATTTAGACTTAAATAGAAAGGAGCAACTTCTTCCCCTTCTAAATTTTCAACTTTTGATCCAAATGAAATAGTGGGATTATCATCATTCAGTTCTAAAATGTCAGACTGCCAATCCCCTTGATTTTTGACCATTTTTGTGATAGTATCCCTGTATTCAGTGTTTCTCAATAACTCATTAAACGGGACAGAGGTCTTTAGCTTTGAAAGTTCATTTTGTAAATTAAAACCAGAACTAATTCTTTCCACATCAATCGGAGTCACCTGTTTTGTTATTTTATCCTTTTGTACACCATTTTCAACCTCTTTATTTACAAAAGAGTCTTTTTGTAGTTCTTTTCCCTTTTCTACATTCAAAGAACTAGTAGAAGGCTGATTTGAATTTGCCTTCCCTTTATTTATGAGGACATCCCTGTTCCTCAACCTGATTTTCCTCTGCACATCATCCATAGCATGTAAATAACCCCTTTGATACAACTCGTTCTCCCTTTCAAATTCTTCATTTCCACCCTCTTGCTCGAACAAGTTATGCTCCTCTTCAGTAAGATAGATCTCTGAATCTTGCTCTCCAAAAAGGTGAATCTCATTTTCAGCTGGATCTTGTTCATCAGCAACATAATTTTCAGGAAAAGGTGGACGAATTGGCTGTTCCTCCTGATTTCTTGGATTCCTCATATCTCTCTGCTAGTTTTGGGGAGGGACTGGACGATTCAGACTTCCAAAATTAGGATTCCTGATCTGAGGCTCAGCTTGTTCTCTATTGAATCCCCTATTATCCAAATTTAATCTATCCATCAACTTTTCCATGGTTTTCAACATCATTTCAAATTTGGCATCATTAGTAGAAGAAGATGTAGAAGGCAAATTTTCTTCATTTTTCCTTCTATCAATATCTCTATGCTTCATTTTTCCACTTGCCATCATCTTTGCTTCTACTTCTAGAGCATCTGTAAACATAGCAGCAAGAGTTGCTGATTTTCTTTCTCTTAATGAAAATGCAAAGTCATTATCAAAAGCTCCAACATAATGTAATTTGGCTGCAGCTACAGAAGGTTTTATGTCCTCCGGAATGGAATTGTAAACCCCCATGAACCTGCTAGAAAACTCATGGACAGATTCAAAACTTCCCTTTTTCAGACTGTTATACTGAGATAGGAGCTGCAAAGGATTATGTTTATCATCCCATCTATCTAAAAATGCATTCTAAAAGGCTTGAAAATTCACTATAGACCCATTTGGCAGATCTTTAAACCACTTCTTTGCTTCACCTGACAAACTCTGGGCAAATAACCGCATTTTGACATCTGGGAAGTCAACTTCTTCCAAGTCAATGAAATCTTCAAACTTGGCAACATGCTGTTTTGCGGTTATGTCACCTTCTCCATCAAATAAGGAAATTCTTTATGAATAATTCAGAGGAAGATCATGTAATACAGCAAGAAAACATAGGGGAGCAAATCTGGCTGCCATTGGTCTAGGTGGATTCGTAGGGGCTGAAGAGGTTTGAGTATTCTGAGAGGTAAACATTTCATCCTTTGTGGTTTGTTGCAAATCTCTCCAAAGGGAATCTAACAAATAAGATTCCAACCTACGAGGATTAAACTCAGTATTCTTAAGGTCAGACTCAGATTTGGTTTTCAACAGATTTTTTCCAACGTTAACTTCCCATTTTGGATCAATATGAGAATCTTGAGATGGTGATGCTCCAAACAAAAGAAAATCTAAATTTTCTTTATTTTTTCTTTTAAAGAGATTTTCTGGGTCTTCAAAACTTTTCAAGACTTCGGTATCAGAGTTACCTCGCGTGTGTCTCCTCGAAGCCAGAATGACTCCTTAAGTTCTGAACAAGCTTCACAATGGAGTTGCCAGGGAAAATATACAACCTCTTCTGCTGATAAAATTCCTGTTTTCCCACAAAAATCTTTCTTCAAACTTTGTCGTTCTCCCAGGGTAGATATGCACTTTCGTTCCCCGGTAATGGTGCCAATTTGTTAGCACTTAGAATGTACCCAAGGTTGTGAAAGGTAAATCCCAAGGTAACAGCAAAACCACTTTTAGAAAGAAACTGGCTTTTCTTTCCAGAGAGGGATCTCTCAGATATAGATTTAACAAGGCGAGAAATATATGTCAACACTCAAAGATTATAAAGATGGTTGAAACAATACACAGAACCATTGGGCATGGAGTCACATACAGATAAAAATATCACAAAATCGCATGTTCAGGAATTTATCAAAGGCAAGGTAACCATTTAATCACAGTCATTCATTGATTCATTTGGAATAGAAGAAAAAAGAACAGTCCATCAATACAAAGCATCATATAAAGAATTCTATATTGACTTTAGCAGAAGGATTTATAAAATATTTGAAACAATGATCAAAGCACGGCCAGCATGAGTTTTAATCATTCAACGCTATATTTCAAATATGAAGGAAATATAATGGAGTGTAAAACTGGAAAAAACGATCACACAGAAAGAGACGCACAGATTGTAATATAAATTATGCATGAATATCTGATAATTCATTCACATTCAACTTCGTTCTTCAAAAAATATATGTTTTCCAAAACTCTCAACAACAGGACGGGTTCCAACCCCCATCTCCTAAAATAGATGCAAATATATACATAAAATAATTTGATCTTCCAAGAAGATTCATAACTGAATGATCGGCTTAATTAAAGTCTTGTAACTGAATTCCTAACTCTTAGGAATAAACTACAGCTTCAACCCTAACAAATCATTAAGCTAAAATCAACTTGATAACATGTCTTTGTCTAGTCATCTCCTTGGCGTGTAACACCTGTCTCTATGAATGAAGGATGTATTTTGTCTTCCCAAACCTTTCCACGGCCTTCCATTGTTCCGAGCTTGGGGTATCACATTCCATCATTTCTTGAATGGCCACTTCCAGCTCCATGTACGCTTCATATGACACCTTGGGCAATCCTTTTCTGACAAGTAGGAACTTTTGTAAAATTTCGAAATCCTATGTCAATTTATCCACAATAGTTTTTCTTGTTAGGTCCTTTTCCAAATCATCGAATTTGGAGTGGTCCATGCGGCTCTGAACTTACAAGCTGTGATAGTGCTCCTGAGAAAACATTCATCCCTCCTCATCCCAAAAGGAAGGCAAGCCGTCCTCAAATAGCTCCTTGAAAACCTGCTTGAAGTTATTAACCTGTAAAACCATTTCATCAGCTCTGTGTTGAACCATTTTCATTAAATGATGCTTGTGGATAAATTTCTTAGCCCATAGTACTATTGATATCCTATCCTTTATTCCCATGTCATGTAATTTCTGATATGTCAATGAATTTAAAAAATTCAATGTGTTCTGGGATGTGGTAAGGGGCCTTTTTTCCATATGTTTATTCATTAACTTTAGCCTTTGGTGGTCCAAGTTGATCAAAATGCATAGATCATTGATATAGTTCAGATGGTGCCGGAATTTGGTAATCTCTATAGACAAGGTGTCCCAAATGATGTGCTTTTCCCCTTGGAGAGGACCTTTCCCGATTTTTTTCTCTTTAATTTCATTGAATTTATTCTGCAACTGATTCTTGTCTTGCAGTATTTTACTTTTATTCTCATTTACCTTGGCCAATTCAGACTTGATCTTTTCATTCTCTGCTTTTAATTCTTTTATGTCTTCCTCTTTTAAGATGATATGGGACATAGGGATTGACAAGTTATTTGCAAATAATTCATTCAATGCTTTGTCAATACTCACAATAGATAAGTCTTCCTCAATAGGTGTCTGACTCATCAACTCCTCCATGATCTCATTTTCCTCGTTCTGGTCCTTTTTCAGCAAAGCAATTTGAGATATCAGTTCACTCCTCTCGTCTTCCCATCTGTATTTTTCTTCTTGGAGCTCGACATCTTTTCCTTTATCTTCCATCATCTCTTGATGCATCTTATCTTTCTATTCTTGGAGAACCAATAACTCAGAGGAGTGAACATGCTCGATTCCCAGGATCTTCAATTTTTTCTTTAAAACTTGGAGCGCATTGTCCTTTTCTTCTAGCATTCTTCTGACTGCCTGGGTGTTATCTTTCTCATTACCTGAACTGACAATATATGCTTCTATTTTCTTAATCTGAATGGCATTGGACTTATTTTCAATTCTTTCATGCTTCAATTAAATTTCTAATTTATCTACCAAAATTTGTAATTTGTTTACTCTCATCATAGCTTGTAAAAGGTCTAAATAAATGATGTCATTTGTTTGCTTGTGAAGCTGTATCTTGTCTGGTACACTGATTTTATCCAACCAGATTTCCATCTCAGACATCTTTTTGTCATTCAGCATGGCTAACTTGAAGGTATTTCTTTCGGCATCTCTGGCAGAGATCAAATAAGTTTTCAGATTGTTTAAATTTCTTACTCGCGGAAGAAAACTTCTTGTCTCTTCCAGAGACTGTTTTCTTTTCTCCATATAACTAGCCTTGATCTCCTCTTTTGACTTGAAATTTGAACTTGACTCTGAACCATCTACACTTTTAAATGAAAACTGATTTATTTGTACAGCTTTTGTTGGGACCAGGGCAACTTTCTTGAAATCATCAGAAATTTCTTCACTTGAAATTCCACCACCTTGAGACAGCTTGGATTTTTTATGTGATACATCTTCATCCAATTCCATGCGCTTGCCCTCAGAGAGACTTCTTTTAATTACAATACTAGCACCCTCTGTTATTTGGGATACTGTAACTGGTACAGTACGTGTATCTTCGTCGGACCTGGAAGTCTCCATAAACTGCAACAGATTGGCAGTTTCAGCCAAACCTTCAATAGACTGGTGATCAAATGGTTTGTTCTTGTTGGCCTTTTTCCTCAGGGAGATTACATGGTGGGGATCATAATTTAGCTTTGGTTCCTTTTTGAATTCCATGCCTACCAATAATTTCTCAATAAACACCAAGGCACCTTTATTTTTAAAAATGAAAGAGCCAACCTTGAGGGGGAATTTAATATTTGAAGATTTTTTAAAAGCTCCAAAATGCTCTTCCTCAGACTGCAACCTTTGCCTAATGAATTCCAAAGAAAAAATTCTTGGGGTCAGAAAAGCGGGTAACTTATAAGGTTGCCCGGTAAATCCGTATACTCTTAAAACGGTGGAATCTTTATGCAGGAACCAGTCTCCAACTTGGTCCTCGGGTGGGGACTGCATCAGACACTTCATGTCCTCCAACACACGGGGAAACTCTTCATCGAACAACATTTTATATATCTTAGACATGATTGAATTAGTGAATTCAAACATACTAATTTGCTTGGGCAAATCAGAGGAGAAAATAGTACTAAAAAATTGTAACTCAGTGACATTTGAACATAGCAGCATGTTCAACAGGTAAGTCTAAAATTTAAAGAACCTGAATTTCTGAAATTCACTTAGCTGAAGATGAATTGATTCTACTAAGTACTCATCTAGACTAAACACAGGAACCGATTAGGATTCAGAACCTAAGGAACTTATTTTCAATAAAAAACCAAGGATGACTTCACTCACGCGATAATCATCATCAAGACCAAATATTTGACAGACCAGAGATACCCCTAATTGAACTTCATTTTTAAAAATATGCACAGGGTAAGGTAAGAAAAGAGCATCTAAAGATTGACCTTCTTTCAAAATATTGGACAGGAATTGGCAATGGATTTCAGTTTCACACTTCTTGAACAATTCAGCAAGGATTAACTCATTCACAGGTTCACGTTGGTCAGGGTAACTGTCAGGCAAATTGAGATTTTCGCGGATAACTTTGGCGCTGATTTGACAAAGGATTCGAGATGTAGAGTGGCTTATAATGATTCTCTTAGAAGGGGAGTAATTCACAGCACACCATTTCACAAATTCTGGAAAATGCAGTGTTTGTTCAATGGTGAAATAGTATAAAAAGGATTTACAGACATTCAGGACATCATTTCCTTGTGATTTATAGTGCCATAACCTTTCCTTACTGACTGAAATTCTTCCTATAGATAGAAAGGGGTCACACACGCCTTTGTCTTTATCAACTAAATAATCTTCCCTGTCATCTACAATATGACCAAACCCTTGCAGTTCCTTCCCCTGGTCCATAATCTAGTTGACAATAGAAATTCAGACGGACGAATTATAGGTGTGTAAGCCTTACCTGTTAACTGTAGCAGCATGTGCTCGAAACTGACAGTTGAAGGTTGTCGAATCCACAATTCTTTTTCGCCCATCCGGCGCCAATAAAATAACCATGGGACAAGTCAACTTCCCTTTTACAGGACCCCACTCCGGAGCATTCCTTTAGTGGTTTCCACTAAACCACTTTCGTTTCCGGATTGCGCCATGATTTGCCATGTGGACAGCAGTTTATATTCTGTAACCACCCTTTACCTTTATCTGCCGTGCACTTTCCTTCTCTGGATCCATTCGTGACCATTGATCTATTTCACCTTTAATTTTCAACCATCAGATGAAACGCCACGTACCTTATTCCGCTGGGCATCCAAATCATATCCATCGTGCAAGTTACCGCTCCGGAATCATCCACAACCGTCGATGTAATCTACCTTTATTTTTCTGCCGTTAGATCAAGTGGCACGTATCCAATTTCGTGGAGCATCATGTTTTTATCTACCGCACAGGTTTACAAAGCGGAGCTTATACAAACCGTGGATATCATCTGGATGGATCAACGACCGTTGATCCATACATCACATTAGCCGCCAGCATACGCTTATTCTCCTCGCATCTTTGAAGAGCGAACACAATATAGGTCATTGATCTTATCCTTTTCGCTTCGCAGCGTAGGATTTTTTGATAATTCCTCACTTTTTGCATCTTGCGCTACCCTCATACCATAAAATTTAGCCAAAGTATGACGAATGACCATTATTTTCTCCTCGCCATGGTCTTTTTGCTGTCTGCTAAATAATGGTGTTAACAGCTGGCTCCATCTAGGGATGATATCCTCCTTGCAAGGTATCAAAAAACTCGTAGACCAGGTGCCTATTTTTTTATTTTTTCACAGTAACGTCCATAAAACTCATCTTCGGTTTTTTGTAAATATATTATCTTTTGTTTTTAGAAAAGAAAAGTATGCCTCCTGAATCTTAGGGCCTTCACCGTGGGCTTTAAATACATTCATCCTATCTTTCAGGTTGACTTTACAAAGAAAAATAAATATTTACAGGCTTATAATACAAATCTTACCCTCCACCTTAGGACAGGTAATGTTTCAGATACCTTCCATTAACAGGGTTACTTTCCAAAAGAACCCCATTTGGATATTCTAGCAGAAATGTGTTTTTCCCTCTATATCCAGCAACAACATAAGGACCTACCCACATATGGTCAAATTTCCCGTGTTTTTCTTCATTAGGAGCATCCCACTTCAGGACCAAATCATCAATCAGAAACTGCTCTTATTTGATTCTTCTGTCAAAAGTATTTTTCATTTTTTCTTGATGTGATTGCACCTTGTCATAAACCTTATTCCTTTTCTCATCTAGTTCAATAATCTGATTTATCCTCCTTTGCATATGATTAGGTTCTTCTTGCTGATCTTGGAAATATCTCATAACCGGAACGCCCAATGATGCTGGAAAAATGACTTTAGTCCCATACACCAGTTGAAAAGGAGACTTGCCAATCGCCCTTTTGGTAATAATTATGTCAGCCCATAGAGCATACTTGCGCTTGGTGTGCCAGGATCTTTTATTATCCTCCAACAACTTCCTGATGATCCTTACTAATATTTTATTCAAAGATTCAGCTAACCCATTTCCCTGCGGATAATAGGCAGTTGAATGGTTGAGGCTTATATGATACTTGTGACAGAAATCAATCATTTTCTTGGATTTGAATGCAGCTGCATTGTCTGTTACTATTCTTCTGGGTCATCCAAATCGAGCCAATATATTTTCTTCAAGAAATTCCATAATTACATTTTCTGTGGCTCTTCTAGTTGGGATAGCTTCAATCCATTTTGTACAATAATTTGTAGCCGTCAAAATCCACTTGTGTTGTCCTGAGGAGTTGGGGTTTATTTTGCCAATAAAATCCAAGCCCCACTGTTGGAAAGGAGCTTCTATTGTAATTGGATTCAAAGGGAGAGGAAGTACCTTTCTCTTTCCATCAAAAATATGGCATTGATGACACTTGCTAGTTTCTTTATACACATCTGAAAATAATGTAGGCCAATAATAGCCTGCTCTTAGAATTTTGTTTGCTGTCACTTTCCAAGAGTGATGTCCCCCACAATCTCCCTTATGAAATTCTTTGACTGTACGCTGAGCTTCATTTTCCAAAAGACAATTCAGCAGCACTCCTCCGGGATCTTTCCAATAGAGATATTGATTTAGAATACAAAATTTAGCAGCTTTTAATTTTATGGACCGGGCTCTTGACTTACTCAACCCCTCCGGTGCTTGAAAATTTCGAAGGACATATACAATATCGGAATACCATGGAGAAGCCACAAAATCAGCCATTACTTCCACTTCTGTATCTAACTGATTAGTTTGATGAGATAAGAAATTAATTTGCAAAGCTTCACTATTTGAATTAGCCATCATTTTAGCTAATCCTTGTCCTTTAATCAACTTGGTGGGTTTTATTTCGATATCATATTCCAATAATGTAGCAATCCATTTTTCTCTTCTACCTTCTGGATCTGGTTGTGTCAGGATTCCCTTTACAGCAGCAGATGGAACATGTGCAATTATATGTGAGTGCAGAATATACACTCTGAAATCCTTCAGTGCTTTGACTAAGGCATAAGCTTGTTTTTCCATAATGTCATATTTCAATTCTCCATCCCTTAACATTTTGCTAAAAAACGCTATGGGCTGTTCCAAATTCTCATCATTTTTCTGTAATAGAACTGTAGCTATAGTATATTCTGAAGCATATGAAAATACTGAGAAGTATTTGGCAAAATCTAGGCTCACCAACACAGGAGCCTCTGATATTGCTTTTTTGATTTCCCAAAAAGACTTTCTAGCTTCAGTATTCCATTTTATCTCGTGACCCTTTTTTAACATATTTGTGATATTCATTAAGATCTCAGCAAAACTTGGCACAAACCTTCTCAAGAAATTTACTTGCCCCAAAAATGACTGTATCTCTTTTTTTCTCCTGCGTTCACCCACTTTCAAAATTGCACTCACCCTTTCAGGATCAATTTTTATCCCATCTTTTGATATTATATGGCCCAACAACTTTCCTTCTTCTAATGCAAAGTTGGATTTCTTTGGATTCAATGATATACCAAACTTTCTACATTTCATGAACACTTTTTCCAGATGACGCAGATGCTCTCTGTCAGACTTTGATTAGACTGTGATATCATCCATGTATATCACTAAAAACTTTCCAATTTCCCCTGCAAAAGCAATGTCCATAGCTCATTGGAAAGTGGCCCTTGCATTCATCAAACCAAAAGGCATCTTTGCATACATAAAGGTGCCCCAAGGTGTAGTAAAGGCAGTTTTCTCTAGATCTTCAGGTAATACCTTGATCTGATTATACCCAAAAAAACCATCCAGCATTGAAATTATTTTAGGTCCCACTACATCTTGCAGGATATGATCCATCTTGGGTAGAGGATAGTTATCTTTCATGGAAACTTTATTCAAATTGCGGAAATCTATGCACAATCTTATCTCTCCGTTCTTTTTCCTGACAGGAACCAAGTTTGCAACCCATTTTGAAAACCTCAATGTTACAATGATCTTGGCATCAAATAGCTTCTTGATTTCTTTCTCAATAATAGGCAGCAGCTTGGGATTTATTCTTCTGAGCTTCTGTTTAAAAGGTCTCTCCCCACGCTTTATAGGAATGGTATGTTGTATGATAGAGGTATCATACTCTTTGAGATCCTCATAACTCCAAGCAAAGACATCTGTATATTTTTTCATTAATTTCACATACTCTTCTTTTTCTTTTTCAGGTAATTTCTTGGACAACTTTACAATCTTAGGATTTTCTTTGGTGCCAATATTCTTGTCTTCGATAGCATTATCAATAGGCTTCACTTTTGGATTTTTAGCCACATCATTCTGATCAAAATTTTTTTCTAAAGGGATTAGTCCTCTTGGTATGAAATTGTTTTTCAACTGGATGATATACTTACCTCCTAAGGTCCCTTTCAATTTTTCAATGCTATTCCCTTCCTCCTCAAGTTCTTCATCATCTTGAATACTCCCATCATTGTCATTCTCGGTGTCAATAGGAGTATTCACAAATTCTTCTGAAAGCTCCAAGAATCTCCTGATCTGCATATCATCTTTGAACACCTGCCAATATTTAGAGTTATCGGGAATAGACGGTCTATTCACAATTTCCACTTGGTATTCCCTCTAACCAGCAACAGGAGTTTCAAATTTTCCAATGGCCACAACTAAAGAATCAGCAACCAAATTTTCATGTCTGGGAATCACCTGAATTGTATGCTCCGTAAAGAAGTTACCAAGCATATCCCACACTTCATTTCGATAATCCCTCATCCGAGGAGGCCTGGTTTG
This sequence comes from Pseudotsuga menziesii, assembly GCA_001517045.1. Taxonomy (NCBI): domain Eukaryota; kingdom Viridiplantae; phylum Streptophyta; class Pinopsida; order Pinales; family Pinaceae; genus Pseudotsuga; species Pseudotsuga menziesii. The sequence continues at coordinate 437,376 of LPNX010128748.1, forward strand.
ATAGCTTTCATTTATTTGGTTTATCACCAACTCAGAATCTCCTAAGATCCTTATTTTTTGAGATCCTAATTCTTTCAAAGCGTCTAATCCCAATAATAGAGCTTCATATTATGCCACATTATTTGTACATTCAAATGTCAGTTTCATGACAAGGCTTTGAACTCCCGAATAGGAGAAATTACGTACACATCGGCTCCAGCACCTACTTTCACAGCACACCCATCAAAGTACATAATCCACTGGCCTTCTCTTTTTTTCTTCGCTTCCAAAGCATCCTGTTCTATTACTTCCTTTTCCTTATTATCCTCAGACTTCTTCTGCAAAGCCTCTTCTACATCATATGGAACAGCATCATTGAAGAAAATGGAGGACCCCAAATCAGTATCGACAGCATAAATGTGATGAATTTCAGGTTTATCCTGACTGCTCACTACATATGGAGTTCTCTTTTCACTATATAATCTTCTGTTCCCATCTCGAACAGGAATCATGGCATATGACATATCCATCTGCAAACTGCCTTTCAATTTGGAAGTCCAGGATCTTGACAACAATACCCTGAACTTTGGTGGGATATCTGCCACTACCACATCCATAACTATAGTTTTAGAAGGTAATTGCTTAGGGTTACCACCATGTCTTTAATTAATCCAAGGCATTTTACTCTTTTAGAATCAAAAGAATACAGATCTTTATAAGGTCTTGTTACCTCCAATCCTAGACTTTCTACCACTCCCTTAGGCATTAGATTATGCGATGCCCCTGAGTCCAGCATAGCATTATGGACCACTTTATCATGCACATTTAGACTTAAATAGAAAGGAGGAACTTCTTCCCCTTCTAAATTTTCAACTTTTGATCCAAATGAAATAGCGGGATTATCATCATTCAGTTCTAAAATGTCAGACTTTCACTCCCCTTGATTTTTGACCATTTTTGTGATAGTATCCCTGTATTCAGTGTTTCTCAATAACTCATTAAACGGGACAAAGATCTTTATCTTTGAAAGTTCATTTTGTAAATTAAAACCAGAACTAATTCTTTCCACATCAACCGGAGTCACCTATTTTGTTATTTTATCTTTTTGTACACCATTTTCAGCCTCTTTATTCACAAAAGAGTCTTTTTGTAGTTCTTTTCCCTTTTCTACATTCAAAGAACTACTAGGAGGCTGATTTGGATTCACCTTCCCTTTATTTATGAGGACATCCCTGTTCCTCAACCTGATTTTCCTCTGCACATCATCCATAGCATGTAAATAACCCCTTTGATACAACTCATTCTCCCTTTCAAATTCTTCATTTCCACCCTCTTGCTCGAACAAGTTATGCTCCTCTTCAGTAAGATAGATCTTTGAATATTGCTCTCCAAAAAGGTGAATCTCATTTTCAGCTAGATCTTGTTCATCAGCAACATAATTTTCAGGAAAAGGTGGGCGAATTGGCTGTTCCTCCTTATTTATTGGATTCCTCATATCTCTCTGCCAGTTTTGGGGAGGAACTGGAGGATTCAGACTTCTGAAATTAGGATTCCTAATCTGAGGCTCAGCTTGTTCTCTATTGAATCCCCTATTATCCAAATTTAATCTATCCATCAACTTTTCCATGGTTTTCAACATCATTTCAAATTTGGCATCATTAGTAGAAGAAGATGTAGAAGGCAAATTTTCTTCTTTTGTCCTTCTATCAATATCTCTATGCTTCATTTTTCCACTTGCCATCATATTTGCTTCTACTTCTAGAGCATCTGTAAACATAGCAGAAAGAGTTGCTGATTTTCTTTCTCTTAATGAAAATGCAAAGTCATTATCAAAAGCTCTAGCATAATGTAATTTGGCTACGGCTGCAGAAGGTTTTATGTCCTCCGGAATGGAATTGTAAACCCTCATGAACCTGCTAGAAAACTCATGGATAGATTCAAAACCTCCCTTTTTGAGACTGTTATACTAAGATAGGAGCTGCAAAGGATTTGTTTATCATCCCATATATCTAAAAATGCATTCTGAAAGGTTTGAAAATTCACTATAGACCCATTTGACAGATCTTTAAACCACTTCTTTGCTTCACCTGACAAACTCTGGGCAAAGAACCGCATTTTGACATCTGGGAAGTCAACTTCTTCCAAGTCAATGAAATCTTCAAACTTGGCAACATGCTGTTTTGCGGTTATGTCACGTTCTCCATCAAATAAGGAAATTATTTGGGAATAATTCATAGGAAGATCATGTAATACAGCAGGCAAACATACGGGAGCAAATCTGGCTTCCATTGGTCTAGGTGGATTCATAGGGGCTGAAGAGGTTTGAGTATTCTGAGAGGTAAACGTTTCAGCCTTTGTGGTTTGTTGCAAATCTATCCAAATGGAATCTAACAAATAAGATTCTAACCTACGAGGATTAAACTCAGTATTCTTAAGGTCAGACTTAGATTTGGTTTTCAACAGATTTTTTCCAACGTTAACTTCCCATTTTGGATCAATATGAGAATCTTGAGATGATGATGCACCAAACAAAGGAAAATATAGCTTTCTTTATTTTTTCTTTTAAAGAGCTTTTCTGGGTCTTCAAAACTTTTCAAGACTTCGGTATCAGAGTTACCTCGCATGTGTCTCCTCGAAGCCAAAATGACTCCTTAAGTTCTGAACAAGCTTCACAATGGAGTCGCCAGGGCAAATATACAACCTCTTCTGCTGATAAAATTCCCGTTTGCCCACAGAAATATTTCTTCAAACTTTGTCGTTCTCCCAGGTCAGATATGCACTTTCGTTCCCCGGTAACGGTGCCAGTTTGTTAGAACTTAGAATGTACCCAAGGTTGTGAAAGGTAAATCCCAAGGTAACAGCAAAACCACTTTTAGAAAGAAACTGGCTTTTCTTTCCAGAGGGGGATCTCTCAGATATAGATTTAACAAGGCGAGAAATATATGTCAACACTCAAAGATTATAAAGATGGTTGAAACAATACACAGAACCATTGGGCATGGAGTCACATACAGATAAAAATATCACAAAATCACATGTTCAGGAATTTATCAAAGGCAACGTAACCATTTAATCACAGTCATTCATTGATTCATTTGGAATAGAAGGAAAAAGAACAGTCCATCAATACAGAGCATCATATGACGAATTCTATATCGACTTTAGCAGAAGGATTTATAAAATATTTGAAACAATGATCAAAGCACGGCCAGCATGAGTTTTAATCATTCAACGCTATATTTCAAAACTGACAGTGGCACTGTCAGTGAAGAGGTGAGCCAGCACATATTGCCTGCAAAATCATGTTTTGAAGCATTAAAGACATTAAAAGAACTGTATGATTCACACAGTGAAATGGAAGTTATTCAACTAATGTTAAAATTATTCAGTCTTGAAGTGAAAGACAATGATCCTATGTTAGTTGCCTCTGAAATCAAAGCCATCATGCAGAAGATTCAAGCCTCTGGTATGAAACCAGATCTTCCTCTTGCAGCATTTGTAAAATCTTTGTATCCTACACACTCCAACTATCTTGAGTCATTGCAAGCTAGTGACAAGTTTAAATCACTAACATTTGACACCCTGGTAGAAAAGATAGCTGACAGAGAGAAAGCCTTTGGTAAGAAGACAACCGAGCCTACTGGAGAATCGCTTTGCTTTGCTCAAAAAGCAAAGAACCATGCCAAAGACCAATCCAAAGATCATGCCAAAGGAGAAAGCGGAAAAAGAGGACGAGGAAGAAGAAACTTTAGAGGCAGAGGGGGCAGAAATAACTTCACCAAAAGATCAGATTTGCAGTGCAAGCGGTGTGGAAAGAGTGGGCACACATCAGATCAGTGTTGGGATTCATGGGATTCCATCAAAGACAAGCACAGCCAAAAGAAAGATGATAATAAACATCAAGATGCTAGTAAATCTTCTGATTCTGCTCATTGTACTGTTGCAAATTGTAATCTTGGAATTAATGAAATGACTTCTATTTCATCTTATAAAGATTGTTGGCTGCTTGATACTGGTGCAACATCACATATGACATTTAGAAAAGACTGTTTTGAAGAACTGAATGAAACAATAGATGGAATAGTTTACTTTGCAGATAAGTCAAGTATTAAACCAAAGGGAATGGGCAC
>LPNX010128748.1:443039-492459 GCA_001517045.1 Pseudotsuga menziesii
CCTTGATGGCGATAAGGAGACAGGAGTATCAACTTCTGGATACACTATGAGTCTTGGATCAGCAACTGTTTCATGGAGATCTCGCAAACCGTCAGTTCCAGCAGATTCAACAACAGAAGCAGAATATGTGGCTGTAGCTGAAGCAATGAAAGAAATAGTATGGCTCAGGAAGATACTTGAATATTTGCAAGAAAAACAAGAGAACTCCACTCCATTGTTGGTCGACAATACTTCTGCAATCAAGCTAGCAAAGAATCCTAGATTCCATGATCGAACCAAACACATCAATGCAAAGTATCATTTGATTTGACATCATGTAGAGGCCAAGATAGTCCATCTTCGACATTGTTCCACAAATGATCAAGTTGCAGACATATTCACCAAAGCGCTTGGATGAGAAAAGTTTGAAAGATTCAGAAACATGCTCGGACTTATGAACACCCCTTCGAATTAAGAGGGGGATTGTTAGAATATAATCCGTCAGGATTATTGTAAATAAATAATTAAATAGGAATTTGAATAGTTGCTCGGGAAGGTGAAAAGGCTGGTTCTCAACCGCCTCATTGTAATCTATAAATTAATGTTTTAGTCATGAATAGAATATTGAATCGGGAGTTATTACCAACAGTATTTTTCTTCTTTCAGCTCGAAAGCTTTTCCTTTATGTTCCATCATCTCTTGATGCATCTTATATTTCTCTTCTTGTAGAACCAATAACTCGAAGGACTGAACATGCTCGGTGCCCGGGATCTTCAATTTTTTATTTAAAACTTGGAGCACATTGTCCTTTTCTTCTAGCATTCTTCTGACCACCTGGGTGTTATCTTTCTCATTACCTGAACTGACAATATCTGCTTTTAGTTTTTTAATCTGAATGGCATTGGCCTTATTTTCAATTCTTTCATGCTTCGATTGAATTTCTAATTTATCTACTAAAATTTGTAATTTGTTTACTCTCATCATACCTTGTAAAAGGTCTGAATAAATGATGTCACTTGTTTGCTTGTGAAGCTGTATCTTGTCCGGTACACTGATTTTATCCAACCGGATTTCCATCTCAGACATCTTTTTGTCATTCACCATGGCTAACTTGAAGGTATTTCTTTCGGCATCTCTGGCAGAGATCAAAGAAGTTTTTGAATTGTTTAAATTTCTTACTCGTGGAAACAAACTTCTTGTCTCTTCCATAGACTGTTTTCTTTTCTCCATATAACTAGCCTTGATCTCCTCTTTTGACTTGAAAGTTGAACTTGACTCTGAACCATCTACACTTTTAAATGAAAACTGATTTATTTGTACAGCTTTTGTTGGGACCAGGGCAACTTTCTTGAAATCATCAGAAATTTCTTCACTTGAAATTCCACCACCTTGAGACAGCTTGGATTTTTTATGTGATCCGTCTTCATCCAATTCCATGCGCTCGACCTCAGAGATACTTCTTTTAATTACAATACTAGAACCCTCTATTATTTGGGATACTGTAACTGGTACAGTACGTGTATATTCGTCAGACCTGGAAGTCTGCATAAACTGCAACAGATTGGCGATTTCAGCCAAACCTTCAATAGACTGGTGATCAAATAGTTTGTTCTTGTTGCCTTGTTTCCTCAGGGAGATTACATGGTGGGGATCATAATTTACCTTTGGTTCCTTTTTGAATTCCATGCCTGCCAATAATTTCTCAATAAACACTGAGGCACCTTTATTTTTAAAAATGAAAAAGCCAACCTTGAGGGGGAATTTAATATTTGAAGATTTTTTAAAAGCTCCAAAATGCTCTTCCTCAAACTGCAACCTTTTCCTCATGAATTCCAAATCAAAAATTCTCGGGGTCAGAAAAACGGGTAACTTATAAGGCTACCCAGTAAATCCGTATACTCTTAAAATGTTGGAATCTTTGTGCAGGAACCAGTCTCCAACTCGGTCCTCAGGTGAGGACTGCATTAGACACTCCATCTCCTCCAACACACGGGGCAACTCTTCATCGAACAACATTTTATATATGTCAGACATGATTGAATTAACGAATTCAAACATACTGATTTGCTTGGGCAAATCAGAGGAGAAAATAGTACTCAAAAATTGTAACTCAGTGACATTTGAACATAGCAGCATGTTCAACAGGTAAGTCTAAAATTTAAAGAACCTGAATTTCAGAAATTTACTTAGCTGAAGATGAATTGCTTCTGCTAAGTACTCATCTAGACTAAACACTGGAACCGATTGGGATTCAGAACCTAAGGAACTTATTTTCAATAAAAAACCAAGGATGATTTCACTCACGCGACAATCATCATCAAGACCAAATATTTGACAGACTAGAGATACCACTAATTGAACTTCATTTTTAAAAATATGCACAGGGTAAGGTAAGAAAAGAGCATCTAAATATTGACCTTCTTTCAAAATATTGGACAGGAATTAGCAACGGATTTCAGTTTCACACTTCTTGAACAATTCAGCAAGGATTAACTCATTCACAGGTTCACGTTGGTCAGGGTAACTGTCAGGCAAATTGAGATTTTCACGGATAACTTTGGTGCTAATTTTAGAGAGGATTCGAGATGTAAAGTGGCTTACAATGATTCTCTGAGAAGGGGAGTAATTCACAACACACCATTCCGCAAATTCTGGAAAATGCAGGGTTTGTTCAATTGTGAAATAGTATAAAAAGGATTTACAAACATTCAGGACATCATTTTCATGTGATTTATAGTGCCATAACCTTTTCTTACTGACTGAAATGATTCCTATAGATAGAAAGGGGTCACACATGCCTCTCTCTCTATCAACTAATTAATATTCCCTGTCATCTACAATATGACCAGACCCTTGCAATTCCTTCCCCTTGTCCATAATCTAGTTGACAATAGCAATTCAGACAGATGAATTATAGGTGTTTAAGCCTTACCTGTTAACTATAGCAGCGTGTGCTCAAAACTGACAGTCGAAGGTTGATGAATCCGCAAGTCTTTTTCACCCATCCAGTTCCAATAAAATAACCACAGGACAAGTCAACTTCCTTTTTATAGGACCCCACTCCGGAGCATTCCTTTGGTGGTTTCCACTAAACCACTTTCATTTCTGGATTGCACCATGATTTGCCACATGGACAGCGGTTTATATTCCGCAACCACCCTGTACCTTTATCTTCCACACACTTTCCCGCTCCAGATCTATTCGTGACCATTGATCTATTTCACCTTTAATTTTCAACCATCAGATCAAACACCACGTACCTCATTCCACCAGGCGTCCAGATCGTATCCATCGTGCAAGTTACCACTCTGGAATCATCCACAATCCTCGATGTAATCTACCTTTATTTTTCCGCCGTTAGATCAGGTGGCACGTATCCAATTCCGCAGAGCGTCATGGTTTTATCTACCGCGCAGGTTTACAAAGCGGAGCTTATACAAACCGTGGATCTCATACGGATGGATCAATGACCATTGATCCATACATCACATTAGCCGCCAGCATACGCTTATTCTCCTCGCATCTTTGAAGAGCGGACACAATATAGGCCATTGATCTTCTCCTTTTCGCTTCATACCATAGGATTTTTGATAATTCCTCGCTTTTTGCATCTTGCGCTACCCTCATACCATAAAATTTAACCAAAGTATTGCGAATGACCATTATTTTCTCTTCACCATGGTCTTTTTGCTCTCTACAAAATAATGGTGTTATCACCTATGACTATCGATTCATTGAATCATGGAATGATACAAAACACAACAAATTTAGAGCCCTGAGCCCTTTATTACTCACACCTAGAACTTTCTCAAATCTAATCATTAATAAACTTCTTTTGGTATTTTGGTTCAATTTAAAAGGAGGTTTCTTGAGACTCAGACATGCAGTGACTTGCAAGGATTCAGTTTACTTAGGCTTGATTCCATTTTCCCTCCATCCCATACATGTATGCTTTCGCGACAAGTATTGAACAAAAAAATTTGATGCTCTTAACTCGGTTATGCTAGCTTTGCTACCTTGCTTGGTATGTAGGAATTTTTTTTTAATGTTTTCTTATTTATGTATTATTTTTTCTTACATTCCCAATCGTTATAATTCTTAGATCTCTCAAGGTTTGATTGTAGGTGGATGCCCCAATATGGTTATGACATACTCTAAGTAGTATTTTTGTATAATTAAGTGTGCTCCAACTTGAAAAAATACAATAGAATAGTCGTTATGTTACTGAACTGTAAAATTAATGATACACATATGACAACTTAATGTGTTCAAAATAAGTTTTATTAATTCCCAAGGCTGCAGTCCTAAGCTAGTATTGAGGCGAAAGGACTGTGAATTTTACCATAAATCAAATTTCACATATGATAAAATGATACTTCAACCATTAACTTGGTTTTATTACCAGTGAGTAAATTCTAAATTCAACCATTAACTTGGTTTTACTACCATACCCTCATAGTGAGGGAAATGAAACATCTAGGAGAACTTTGATATGTTGCAAAAATGAGAGAAAGTTGTATTTAGATAATATGAGTTTATAGTACCACCCAATAAAGTCCTTGGTTAAGTCTTTCCAGGGCTAGTCCTTCATCTATCAACACAACTCATAAGAATATTTTTGGAAGGGTGTGTCTTTGATTAACTTGGCCAAAAAGGTCTTATACAACTCCCTCTTGCACTTTCCTAAGACACAAATATTTGTTCTTGTTAAGCCAACCAATGAGTAGGGATCATGACATACACCAATAAATATATTTCTCATTCACTATATTGTTCAAATTAATTAGTGAACTGATAAAAAAGATAATATATTCATTCACACAAACATTAGCATGTTTATATTAACAACTAAGAAAATCCAAATTCCCATTAAGTTTGTGACAATGTGTTACAAGGTATGGACAACTTGAATTTGATCAAAATATCCAAGTAACCAACTATTCAAGTATTCACAATATCATGATATGTCATTTATCATCGGGACACAAACATTTCAAAGTCTTCTAGTCTATTCAATATTGTGTATAATGAACAAAGTACAAAAAATTCCAAATTGGAAGAGATAAACAAGGAAGACAATTTGTCTTAACTATTGGCCTTCCATGCAATTTGTTGAGCTCCTCAACTACTTCAATACGTTATGTCTAGAACAAGAGTCACTACACTATGTTGTCTAATGCATATCATATGATTGAAATTTATGCCTATGTAACTAGGTCACAACACCACAAATGTGTGACAAAGAATACTAGGGTGTTTATACCACAACATTACTTCCCAAGTTTGATTTGTGCCAAATATTCGCCATTGTAATGTGCATCAAACACCAATACATTTATACTAACATGCATATCAAAGACAACAACCAAATCCGTAAGTGAGTGCTTAAAAAAATTCTTAATGAATCTCTCTCATCAATTCGATCAATCAATTATGCTTTATCAAACTCTCAACCCTTTCATTATCATGAGTTTTTGAGTTGCTTAAAGTAAAACCAACACATTCTAAACTTCTAAATCAAACTAATATTGAATCATAGACACCTAGCCATGGGACTGTCAAATGTTATGGATTTATTCTTTCACGATTTTGATTATAAAATCCCTATATTAGAAAGCAATTGGAACATGACCCAGTAATTTCCAAATTGTAGCGACAACAAAGATTTCTTCATGTCCATATTTCTTCAAATTAGAAAAATATTGTTAATGGTTTTATTCGGTTATTGGTTTCACTTCAATTTCAACCCCGTGAATAAGACTACCAAGGGTAGTGTCATGTCCCCATCCTTCTACCAGCGAGAGGATGCGACTATAATGCTATCATTCCGGGATATCTAGCCCAATGAACATAAAATAAAATGCATTGGAAATGAAACACAAATAGATGCATAGTTCGTCTAAACATACAGCAGAAGCAAACACATTCATCCAATACATTCAACATGTTCATCATCTCATTTAAGCAATAAATACAATTGCAAAGACAGAATGGACAAGATATACTTATCTTTAATAGAAGCTTGTCCCGCAACTAGCTACATCGCTGCAACGTTCCACCCAACCATAGGCCAGTGTGCTCATCAATCACTCAGCAACACTACCACCCCTGAGCTAGACATTATTCCACAAGGAATAATGGGAAACTAGCAAGATCACATGTAGCCAAGGATACACAACTCAGCCAAGCCAACACAGTTGGGTTTATCAGGATAACAGGAGCTGGAAACACTGGCTGCTAAATTAGTGGGATCATTAAAGAGCTAAGCACACCTGCATAAGAACTAACCTGACTTCTAATACATCGACACACACCCAACACAAAGAATCATTCCCTTCTCTACTGCATAGTCCCTTAGGCCATGACTTCCCTACTAGTGCTATTCACGAGGTGTAGAGAAGAAATCTATCCCTCTAGCTCTGTCTGTGAGGCTCCTACACAAACTAGGTTTATCAAGCACACGTAGGCTCCATTCCCATCTTGAATAGTCCAAATACCAACAACCACAGAATACAAAACAATTCACAACTCTGGAATTTGAAGGGAAACACACCATAGAGGCCAAATCGGGTATGGAAATTCGTTAAAATGGCTCAGACTAAGCAACTTGAATTCCAGAGTCGTTTATGGATCTAACATGTCCAAAACGACCTCAATCAGTACCCAAAATTTGTGTCTCTGTTCCCCCACTCGTTGGGAAACACTAAACAATGAAATTCCCCACTGTGGGCATGTGGAAACAACACCAAAATGCCCAGTGGAGATCCCAACAACTAGAAGCTAACAAAAACACTTCACAACCATGGTAAAAACAAATGAAATTCCAAAAATGTGAGTGGAAAATGGACCAAAAGCTCAAAAAACGTGAGGAAAAACCAACCCAATCCCTGGAATTACAAAAATGACCTCCCATCCATGGGAAAATGAAACTAACAACAAAAAACATGGAATGAACCAGACACAAGAAGTTCTGGATGCCTGAGAGAGCTCACATGAAGGAAAAATGGTGGAGAAAAACATGAAAACATGAAAGCATGGTAGAATGGCATACGTTTTTGGGTTTTTACTTGCTCAAGGAGTCAAAATGCATTTCCCAAATACTGATGGATTCTCCAATTCGAATTTGGGTTGTCATACCTTGCCCATCCCATGCAATAACCAACTCAACCAACTTCTGGCAGTAATAAATGATTGGGTGAATAAGACAGGAAAGGAAGTTGACAGTTTTTGTGGGTTCCCCCTTTGACATTTGGATTTCCCCCATTGGCCCCAAAGGTTTGAATATTCCCCTCCCCTATCCTCAGGAAATCATGCCCCTTCTCATTATTGTTGCATTGACATAGCTGGTTGTCGGTAATGATTTAAAATCATAATGTGCATGGCTAGCACAAAATACCATCGACGCCAATTTAATCGCCGGAACATAAAACGATAATCCATGGTGGGGTTTTCCTTTATCTCCACACCATGATTAATTACAATATATACATCATATACATTTAATGCAAACAAAGTCAAAATCGGGGTGCTACAGGCAAGGATTTGGTGAATACTGATGTTACCACTGGAAAATTTAGTGTTCTCACTAGCAAATAGCTAATCCAGGTAGCCGGATACTTCAGTATGAATGGAACGGCCAGATTTTGATGTGTGATGAGGTAGGTGGACCATTTAAACTATATGTTTTGGTTTAATCCACCATTATGTTTGGAAAACCAAAATCTATTGTGACCGCTAAACCGTTGGAGAGTGATAGATATTGTTCTCCCAAATAAATTCAAATATAAAATATTTTGAAACACATAATTAAAAATACAGCCATCAGAACTCTGTGCTACATCAATCATTCAATCCCATAAAATTTTCTCTGGAATGAGTTGCTGGAAACATGATCGAAAGGCAGTCCCTTCGCCTCGCAAATTTTAGGACGAGCTAGTAACTCCTTGAGTCCAGGTTTTGAATCTCCCTGTATCTTTCTTTTTCCCTTTAACATTTAGTTTTCCCACATACATGAATTTATAGTTGGGAGGTCTCTAATGCATGGCTAGTTCTAATGAGCGAATTATATTGGTATTATAGTTGGGAGGTCTCTAATGCCTGGCTAAATCTAATGAGCAAATTATATTGGTATTTTCATATGTGGTTGTGCAAATTCGAGTCTTAGGGTTCCTCTAATAGGTTTCTCATAAAATATTTTCAAGGTTAGGGCTTGTTTAATATTTCCACTAAAACTATCTTACAAGCTAGGAACTAGTTGTGTTTCTTTTTCCATGCTTATAAGTAGCATAGTCTCCAAACACAAGGGTTCTAACAAATAAATATGTGATATTGATGCACATGGTTTAAACACCCAGATGATGTTTTATTAGTTTCCCTCTTCATGTGTTGATATTCATTTTCCTGTCCATGAGTTGAGTAGCATCAACTTCTTTAATTATGTGCTTAGCTTCCATGCATTGCAATCCTATCAATGACCGATTAAACGTAATTTAATCTTGTCAATGGCCATAATTCTTGTCTATGTGTAAATAAACTTCATGTAGTTTGCTTCCTATAAAAAATGAGCTAAATTGATGGATTATGTTGATTACATTAGTTTTCTTAATTTAAAAAAAAAAAAAAATTTAATTTGGTAATTCTTGCATGTGTGCCAATAAACTACCTATGGTTTGCTTCAAACAGGGGTGATAAAATGTTAAGTGTATCGCCCCACATAGGAGGGCATTGAAAATTCTTTGCTTGGGAGTGATTGATGCTTTTTTGTTTCATCATCATCATCATCATACAATAAATCAACATCATTGTCGTCATTGTAGTCATCATCAATATAATTGCGATAATAATGAGCAAGGAGCCATACTACGTCAGAAGAATGGATGATATAGTCTTCTATTTATCAAATCATATCGATAAGCTCCATCATAATTATCGTAATGAATCATCATCGTGTTATTAGGGCCAATCATATGCCATTAGGGTCTATCAAATGTTTTTGGGGACACACAAATGCCATTAGAGCAATTTAGGTGACATTAAGGTAATTTGGCCCTCATTAGGATTAATCAAGGTCCAAAAGTGCCATGATTATGATCACTTAGGTGCCACTATGATAAATCAAGATACAAAATTACTATCACATGAATCATGATCATTAACATTGACATTGACATTGAGATATCTAATGTTATATCGGACATTTTCCGAACACAATTCCTAGCTCTAAACCTAGTGCAATTCCTAGGGCGGTTCCTTTCGAAATTTCTAGCATTATTCCAGGAGTTATACCTAGATCTATACCTAGTGCTATGTTGGATGTTTTCTAGATGCAATTCCTGCTTTATACTTGGCACTATGTTGAATGTTTTCCTACCGAAATTCATGGCGCAATTATTGTCGCTAATCCTGGATTAATTTATTGTGCTATGCTATTCAAGAGATTTTTTTGGAGGCTATTCTTGGCGTTATATGGGATGCTTTTGTGGAGACTAATTGGGATGCTAATTGGGATGATAATTAGCATCCCACCGCTAATTGGGATGATAATTGGGATGGAAATTGGGATGTTAATTGCGAGGTTAATTGGGATGCTAGTTATTGTCCAAAATAGCGCAAACTTTTAAAAAGAGATGATAATTGGGATGCTAATTGGGACACTAATTGGGATTTTAACTAGGACGTTAATTGGGATTCTAATTAGCATCCAAAATAGCACCAAATTTTAAAGAGGGACACTAATTGGAACACTAATTGGGATTCTAATGGGGATGCTAATTGGGATGCTAATTGAAATGCTAATTGGGATGCTAATTATCATCCAAAATAGAGCCAACTTTAAAAAAGGGATGCTAATTGGGATGCTAATTGGGACACTAATTGGGATGCCAATTGGGACACTAATAAGGACACTAATTGGGATGATAATTAGCATCCAAAATAATTCCAACTTTTAAAAAGAGGCACAAATAACACCATTAAAAGTTCCATCCTATGGAAAAGCGTCCAGTTTGTCCAAAAAATAATGAAAAATACACTAAAAGTGATAGTCGATGCTAAAAAGGAAGCTAAAAGAGATGCCAATCACAAGTTTTTGTTATAGTGTTATCAAAGGTTAATTACTGGTAAGCATGGATTATTTAGGGGTAATTAGTGATCAAGTAGGGGTCATTTTGGTGTAATGAGTGATAATTGGCGATAATTAGCGGTAAATTATGAGATTAATTAGGGGTCAATTATACAATAAATAGTGGTAAATTTTAGTAGTCTTTGAAAGATAGGATATTGAGAACATACTTAAAAATATATATTTAGGGGTGCTCCTTCTAAACCCCCCCTCACCAATGTCATGAGAATTGAATTTTTGGCAACAGTTTTTAAAAAACCACTTCCAAAAGTAAAATTCTCTTATTTTTATGGGGTTTTCAAAAAACCTCCTTGAAACGTATATTTAAGAGTATCCTTTATAACCCTCCCCCCTAAATGTCATGATAATTTAACAATTAAATGAGGGATTTTACAAACCATCGCCAAAAGTTCAATATCAACACTTTTAGAGGGATAATTTAAAAAAATCCTCATTGAAAATGTATTTAGGGTGGTCTTTAAAAAACCCCCTCCAAAAGTCATGAGAATTGAAATTTTGGTGCATTTTTAAAACAACCGCCCCCAAATGTCTAATTCTCATGATTTTTTTTCTTTGGGGGGGGGTTCTAAAAGTTGGCTTCAAAAACACCTTTAGGTGGGGTCTTTCTAACCCGGCCCCTGCAAGTCCAATTCTCATGACTTTTGAGGGGAGTTTTTAAGAGCCGCCCCCAAAGACCTAAAAAAAAAATTGGGGGGAGGGGGGTTGTTAGAAAAATCACCTCAAGAAAAAATCACCCCCAAAAGGGTATTTTGTTGTGGTGGGCCTCTAATCCTGTGGAAAGTAATCATCACTTAAAAATATTTTCAGGCATGGTATTCGTATATATTGTAGTAGAAGAGGAATGTTTTGAGTTGTATAAACAAGGGATAGTTCCATGGTCAAGGTTCCATCATGTAGTACTTCATATCACTTTACATACAAGGATAATGTGACTTCTATGCTCCAACATATGATGAATTCATGAGGTTCATATATATTCATCATGATTTTTCTTATAGAAGGAATCGAAGGGAACCATTTGAGTACCTTGTAGATTATTAAAGAATGAGTGATGGACTTTTGAAGCACCTTTCTTTCCAAGAGCACTGCTCTCTTGAGATAGTGAAGTGTTCAAGGACCCCTACTGCAGGACAAGCAAGGAAAGGATTGCACATATGGTGGATTAAGTATGCAAGAAGGTGGGATCTATATGTTTTCCACTCGGATCCAAAATATATAAGGAGGATATGGTTGTGCACCCTTATCCATCATGGATAATTTTAGGGACTATATATAGCCCATGGGCTATATTAAGGGGGTTACAAAAATTTAGTGGGTTATTTTCTTATATGGAAAGTGTATTTTCACCTCAAATATATTCTCCCAATATTTATTAGGAAAAAGATAAATCCAAAATGAATAGCCCTCCCATATATTAATGAGGAAAATGAAAAAAAAAAATTTATCCCTAGCAAAATCTCCCTCCAATCTATCTTTGGCCCCAAATTTCTAGAGAAAATATAGTGAAATCACTCCATTGCCACCAACTTTCACCAATGGAGTCTCCGAAAGGTTATTTCTCCCTCCATTTTCCTTGTAACTCAAGCATATGGTTGCATTCATCTATATTTTTTGTCAATTTCATGTGATACCTTGTTTGAGTCATTGATTTCTATTACAGGGAAAATCAGGGGTGATTTTGTTCTATATAAAGGCTACAGTGGTTCATGGTTCATCCACATCATATTGCTCTTGTAGGATGAATGTTTTGGTCGATACAATTCCACTTTTCAATCTTAATTTTCTCAACATTTTAACCTTTGCATAACATTTCCATTGTCAAAACCTCAGGTCTTAAAGGGGCATTCTACACATACAATTTATCAGAGAATACAAATTCACATCATGATTTTTACCAATAATGTGAACATGGTATTATTTTTATCATGATTTTTATGCTTTTTATCCACTGTTACAATATATTATTATATTGTAAGTTTACCTTTTATCATGTTCTTTTGTCATTGATGTTTTTAGAAGCCTATTGAATTCTAGGTCACTCTTGATTCTTAGGGCTCATTCGGTGTTATTAGGGTTTTATTCTATCCTAGGAGTATTGGTTCCATGAAAGTGTTATAAAGCTTAAAATATATGATTTATTGTATGTTGTGTCATGTTTAAACTGTCGACTTACATTTATATGTGTTTAGTGGATCCTACTCTTGATGGAGAGATGCCACATGGTTTCTATATATTCAAACTGAATTTGACCTAGTATTTTAAAATGTGCTTTTATTAGGATCTTGCTATGCAATTATTATTGGATCTAAGGCATTAATGAGAGTGTATATGTTCATATTTTATGTATGTTATTGTTGATGTTTGATATGTTTGTAATATAAATGAATGCACACTAATTATAATGGTGGGGATACAATCAAATGGTCATTATTTTGGTTGTCTTCTTGTAGAGTTTCTCAAAGCGTATTGGTAGATTCTTTTGTTAGTATTGAGAAGTTTGTGACTGATAGATTTTTTTATTCGTATTTCCAAGTTCATCAAGTTTATTTGTGACCTGAATTTGTTGGGTTCATAATTTTTTTATGATATTTTGTTTTTCATAAGGTTCGTTTAAAAGTAAAATGTTTTTTGGCAATTTTTTTAAGTTTAATTGCTATCATCGTCCATAAATGGATCTAGTTTAGTATGATAAATATATGATTTAATTGGAACACAATACTTTATTTCCATCCTAATTATATATAATATGTACAGGGCATATTTGACTTGAGATGTATACATTATGCTATTTGATATCTAGTATTTTGCATTCAATGAGGGTGCTAAAGCAATTTTCCCACTTTTCTCATGCTTTCAAAAATCTCAAGGACATGGATACAAACACCTCCTCAGTTTATCTAAGAAGAAGTAGTATTTAACAGAGTAGTTATAATGATATGAATGATTATGCATTAATGTTCTTTAAATTCTTGTTAGTGTATGTTCTTATTCTAATAACCATTGCAAGTTTCTAACTAACTATAAAAATTCTAAATCAAATGACATAATTCATATTTTTATTGTAAACAATAGAAAAGTAAAAGTGGCATTCGTATATATAAAAAAATAAGCAGTTTTATTTTATTTTATTATAGGGTATCTTAAAAATGGGAGATTTGGAAAATAAGCTAATTGGGAATTCATATAGTATGTTAAGGTTGCAAGTCTCGATAATACTCCACGTTGTAATAATGGTTCATGGGTGCCAGAATCACTACATAGTGTAAATTGTTCAAATCTATCAGTTTGTTGGTATGCCAATATTTGGGTCCCCACATGTCTGTTGGACCATTAATGGATGAAATAAAAATGGGAGTCCTCACTTTCCATGAATCTAGTTAGTGTAGTTGTGTTTCACCAACACCTCTAGTTGTGAGTGAACCAATATTCCTTGTCAAATGAATAAATAAATGTCTCTGTTCCTCATTCATGCATTTGTTCACTTGAGGGTATAAGAGTCAAGAGAGTAGAGATCTTATACATGCACTTCTATTTCACTACCTTATTAATATACATAATCAAAGTATAAGTATTCCTAGAAAAATATCACCAATATGTTACAAGGTTTTATAATTTGATGAAAAATTCACCAAGTTTTTACAAAATTTTATAATTCAGTGATTAATTCGCCAATATTTTACAATATCTTATAATTTGGTGAAATATTCACCAAGTTTTGACAAGATTCTATAATAGAATGAAATATTAGTCAAAAAATTATATATACATATTATATTATTGATAAAAATAGCCTTCCATTTTTCCTATATATTAGGGAGATTCTCCCATTTATTACACATAAATTTCAGGGGTGTTCTTAAAATCATCCCTGTTATCCATCCATATTTGAATAGAAGAGTCATGATCCACCTAGTTCTTTAGGTGGTGAAGCAGAAGGAAAAAACATGATGTTGAAGAAAGTGAAACTTGTATTTCATACATTAGAAGACATCAACAAAATTGTAATTGATAAGGGTTATGTAATAAAAGAGCAAGGTGATCATTCCATTGAGCCTACAACCAGTGATGCAAAAGAACAATCAAGAGAGACAAATGCCACTCAAAATGGATGAAAGAGAATCTAATGATGGATGCTAAAGTCTCCATATTGGTGACATAGAGATAAGTATTGAAGAAACAATTGCAATCACATGTTCCCTTGATTATGAATATGAATAGCTTTTATCAACATAATTTTTCGTAGGATCAACGTTTCAAACACCACTTGAACTATATTGTGAAGTTGACCTAATTGAGGAAGAAGAGGAGGTTCATCCTCAAGAACCTCATTTATTTGCATGTCCCTTGAATATAAGTCAGGGGAAGATCAAAGAGTCCTTGATAATTCTCCATGACACTAATGCATTAGTGTCTCAATGTTGTTGGAGAACTACATCAATGGAGGAGAAACCTTCCATTGAATATTTTGAGCACATTCGACAAGTAGCACCAATATTAAGATGTAATTTTTTCCAATTGATTTTTTATAGAGAATATTTACTTGAGCTTGTTGAGTTGTATAAATTCATATCCTTAAGCGATGAAGAGAAGATTGGAAATCTCACTCTAGAGTTGGAGTCAACCCAAGATTCTTTGAAGAGAACTCACAATGCACTTCAAGAATCTAAGGTTCAAATTGAGCAGCTTCTTGAGAAGCTAGAGATATCACATTCACCCTTCTACACTTTTGTTATCCCATCCCATATGGATGATTGCATTCATAGATCAAAGGAGGAATATCATGTGATGGTGGTATGTGAGGTACATGTTGATTTTCAAATGTTTTAGGAGGATCAAGCATTTGAGTTTCCATTTGTAGCAAGTCACACCTTCATAAAGGAGGAAGAGAAGCACACCATTGTTGAACCGACTAGTGGAGGAGGAAATACATTCACCAATTTGATGGATGCATCTTACATGGAGATGAGATTGGTTCATTCTCTTTCATCCCACACACCTATGGCACCATGCCAAATTGAAATGAATATTGGGTGAAGGTATTCTTTCTCTTTTTCACATGAGGAGAAGTAGGATCCCACATTCTCTGTTAATGGTTGTAGGATCATAACTTGTTATGTGACAAGTGCACCTATCTTGCTTCAAAAGGATATTGAGGAGTCCTTACCTATGGGAGAGATAAATCAAGACATTCCATTTAAATCATTAAGCAATAGTGATTTTATATTCATGGATTTGGTAGATAAATATATCACTCAAATGGAGGATCAAGGATCCACTAAACATCCTTACATCAGGAGAGAGATTTTTTACATTAATTCCTTGAAGGAGAAACCTTATGATTTTCTTATATGGAAAGACTCTTTTTATTTGAAGAAGGTGGTTGATCACATTCCATATGGATCAGAAAACAAAGGTGTTCATTCACTCATTTATTAGGTGGATAGAGGAAACATTAAAATTAAAAATATGGGAGGTAAAGGTTTCCTTTGTTTCTACAATGATTTTTTTGTTATAACTCACATTTCCTATACACGTGAGAAGAAACAAATATATATATTTCATCAATTAGATACCTCTAGTATACATGCACAAGAGGATTGGGCATGCAATTGCATGGAAATAGTTTTCAAAAACTTTGGATTTTACGGGCATCCAACATGGTTATGAGATCACGACATCCTTTGAAATGCCAAGTTGTTCTAGATGAACAATACGTCAAGTGGAATGAAACACAAACAATGGGATGTTGGTATTGTCTAGTTTATAATTTGTACTCGGGAAGCATAATTTGGGGAAGGTGAATAGATGACAACATCTGGGATTGAAAATTGATTAAGGACAAGCAATATTGGGTTGGAAGGATTTTAATGTCCCTTCCTTAGTGGTTCTTTTATCAATTCCCTAGCCCATTCAATTCCTATGGATTTAGGAATAAATACATCATGTGCTTGGGATTAATTTTTGAACCATGCATTTTCTAATTAATTAAGTTAACAAATTTGGAGTTTGAGTTAGACTATAGTTGGTTTATTTTAATTATTACTTAATTTTTTATTAACTATGATGTGAGTTGGAAATTACAAGGGAACCATGGGGGTGCATAAGGTTAAAAAGGATAAGACACTAGTCAATAGACATCTTGACAAAAATAACGTGGTTAGAATAAAGTATCCAAAGCTAAAAATACATGGAAAGCAGGAAAGTGGATAAAGAAGGGAAAAGTTGGTTTTTTGAAGAAAGACAGGACAACAATCAAAAGTGGGAAAGAGGTGAAAAAGAATAAGAAAGTTGTAAAAGGAAGAAAAAAACAGGAAAAGCAGAAAAGGAAGAGCAAAAGTAATAAAGTAGGAAAGAAGAAGGAAAAGTCATAAAGCAGAGAAAATATCCATAAAGCAGAACTTCCTAATCTAGCTCATGATGGCACACTAGACCAAGGAATCTTTCCCAAGAATTTAAATAGCTTATAAAAGAGAGAGGGTGCACTACATTGATATATTTTGACAGTCTAAATTTTATATTGATAGATCTAAGCTTCTCTAAATGGAGATATGTGCCCCTAGTCATCGGGGTAATTTTTAGGGGGGAATTTTTGCCAATTGGCTATTTTTGTTTTTTTTTTCAAAAACTAAATTAGCTATTTGGTCATTTTTAGTCTCTAATATCTCCTATATTTAAATAAAATGTGTTTTTTATCATAATATTGGCCATAAATTTCAAATTTTAGTAGTAAAATGCATGTGTCATATTTATTATTCGCCTACTTATCTATATATATATATATATTTTTTTTCAAACCAAAATAATCAGCTAGGATACTACAATTTAGTGTACTATTAGAATCCTTAAAAAATACCCTGCTAGTCATAACTGCAATATGTGTCCCTGCTGCTTCTTCAGTTATATGAGTAGATAAAGGTATTCAAGCATTTTCATTACTTTATTTTCAAGTTCTAAAGCTGATTCTATCCCAACTTGAGTTCTAGAGAAAGAAGTGTGAAGCCTCCAATTCGAATTGATTGTGTTCCCTATCATTCTCCAGCATAAGAGTTTAATGTGTTGATTGTACAACATCATGACTCATTCTCCAAGACTTGTGTGGTATCAAGTGAATACATTGTGTTGTATCAAGTCCTAATTATCTTCATATGATTGAGTTGGTGATGTTGTACTGTAGAGATAGTGAGTAATATCAAGTTTAGTCTTGTGAGTAATATCAAGACTAGTCTTGTGTTGTATCAAGATTGTTGACCTCCATTTATTGAGGTGTTTATACTATGTGAAATATTGCTAGTCATGTTCACTTCGTGCTATAAGTCTCCTTTAGGCCTTAGCTACCTCTGGATTGAATTACTTTAGCATATGACTATATGGCATGGGGTATAAATATATATGATCATCAGTATGTATGTAATAATTCTTCTACGTATGACATGATAAGATGGATAAATAATACACATATGGATGATGCATTAATTATTTAATGGTAATTAGATAAAGAATAGAGAAAGAGAGTTAAAATTTTCCATGCAAATGTCTGCGAGAACTCAAGTTATAAAGATTGAGTAAAATATGAATGCCTCAATCAATGCCTCAGTCAAAGCATCAGTTGAACTATTAGCAAATGTATTTAGTTAATTAAAGAAGAGCTTAATCTTAAACAATCATCATGCATTAGTTAAATAGATCCATGCAAAATATAATCATAGAAATTGTTCATGGATGGCACTAACAGTGAACCACTGATGACACTTAAGTTAGGATATTAACTAAGTGATCAAAATTCAATTAACTTTTCATTCAAGTAACTCAACATTCAGTTCATGTTAGTTAACATTTAATTCATGTAAGATAACATTTAGTTCAAGTTATTTAACATTCAGTTCAAGTAAGTTAACATTCAATACATGTAAGTTAACATTCAATAAAAGCGAGTTAATATTCAGTTCAAGCAAAGTTAAAATTTAGTTTAAGTCAGTTAAAATTGAGTTCAAGATAATTCAGATTCAGTTCAAGTCAGTTCACTTTCAGTTGAGGAAAGTGAACATTCAGTTAAATCTAATTGAGGAAAGGAAGGACGTTAATGTTTTCATTGAGGTAGTTATAGTTAGATCCTCCTTGCGACTGCACTATGTGCTGCTCTCTACATGTTTACTAATCCTCCTATGCGTTTCCTTCTACATGATAGGGTTTTTGGATTTTTATTAATATGCTAGGAATATGGCAAGTTCAATATAGTTGAATACAGTTGTTTTTGTGTGGTTACATTGGATCTCTCTTCTCTACTGCTTTGGTGATATCTTTTACCGAGAAATTTGCTTATGTGTTGTAAACCATTCTCTACAAATATATCAATCATAGTCAAAGAATTGTTGGGTTTTTCATCCTTTGTGTTTGTAGGGTTTTCCCAAGGTACATCTTGTCTCTCATGGTTGATTGATTTATATGGTTGATTTATGGAGCTGATTTATTTGGCTCATATATTTGTGAGATTTACATGTGGTTGGTATATTTATGAGATTCACATGTGGTTTATTTATGAAATACATATGTGTTGAAATTGATTGATAAAATTTTAAAAGTTCATTATTCTCCTTTTATACTCTAACATCAACATCTTGTGGATATCATATGACATTTTGAGGTTCCTTTTACTTCATAGACTATGACCTTATCGCATGCATACTTTTGGAGGTGGGTAGTAGTTATAATTATTTAATTATTTCTTTGAGTGAGTTGGTTACATATGAAGAATATCTATGCTAAATGGGGTCCCTTATGTATCTTTGGTGAGCATGTGAAATGGCATTAGATCCCATTTTGATGGATGAATTGTAATTATGGGTGCCACAATGTATGAAATTTATTAGATATTTGTTAGGAACTTTATTAGCAATCGATATATTGTTGTCACTATCACAAAGAACCAAAACAATGTTCTGGGTTAATAACACAATACATATAAGAAGAAAGATCAATGTATAGAATATAGTATGTAGGGTTCTTAAAGAAACTTGTAGGGTTATTCACCTTCCTCTTTGATAATTTCCTATGTAGTTTTTTATAGTTTGAATGTTTTTTTGGATTGCACATATGCTTCCATGTTTATATCTTTATCAATATGTGTATATGTGATGGTTGAGAATGAACATTTCAATTATTTGACTTGATTGAATAAGTGTTTTAAGGTACAATCCTCCATACCAAAGGAACTTGTTGATGAGTCTATAACTAGTTCTAAGTCTCTCATTCCCTAGGTGTGAGAGATAACTCACTCTTTTTCCAATCTCAATAGTACTCCCAATTCCTTACATTTCGCTATGTTATTTGTGCAAGTTAAAAAAAACCTCTAAATGAGGTTTTGTGTGCAAATGAAAGGTAGATTTCTCCACCTGCTTTGCATATTCCAAGCCCTTCTTACAAGTTCCATTGATAAATCTCATGTTGACGACTTATTTACCGTCAAAGCTTCTATCCTTCTTGGTTTTTTTGGGTGTGGTACCCTCATGATTCGATAAAATAAAATTTTAATTGAAGTTTTATTTGATCCACATTTAGTTTGTTTTATATGCCAAGGTACAATAGTCTAATTTTTTGAATAACAATTATAAACATATAATGATTAATTTTTATTTTGAATATCAATAATTGATGATGTAATAATATATCAATGGTTATAATGCTTTCCATAAAATTCATCACTATTGTATTTTTTGGCAGTGCGTATATATTGGTAAGGTTTATCTCTAGATAATGTGTTCAATATTTAAATTTTGTACAAACCTTTTAATTTTTGTTTTTTGGGCCCTACATCTTATACTTGATCAAATGAAAAATGTATAGTATAATTGTTTTTAAGTGACATGAAATCATAAATTTATTTGTGTTGTTGAAAGGTGGGAAAAGGGTGGCTAGTCAATGCAGACCCTCCCCTTGGAATCAATCCTTAAAAGGTGTGAGTGTTTTAAATTTGATGAGGCAATTCAAGGTGATTAGCCAATTCTGTAAAGAATTTATATTAATCTTATTTATCACTTCTTGCAAAAACAATCATTGTTTCTCTTTCTTGCAAAATCAAGTAGCAATGTCAGGTACATTTCCACCTCATGGATCTCGTTATATAATTTTATTTGTGATATTTCCACGAACTACAATAATAACTAATAAAGTGTAGAAAACACATTAAATTGATTAAATTGTGTAATGAGTGGATTGAATTTTCACTTCTATTTCTTGCTCACCTTTTTATTATATAAATATTAATTATTTTATGTCTTCTTTACCTTTTTAATATATAACTATTAAAATATTAATGTAATGATATTATTGCTATACATTTCCAAATGTCTTCTCGGAATTTAAATATTGATATTATTATTATTATTAATTGATATATGTATCCATATTATTCATCTAGAAACACATAAAGTAGAATAGACATCCTATCATATGGCAACTTTTGTAATGTCAAGCTTTGACCTTATTACCTAAAGTATCATTTCCTATTTGTATTTGCTTATTATTGTGGAACTTCGTTAGTTGATGATAACATGGACATATGGATTTATTATTTTACAGAATTTATATATATGTGTTTAATGTTAATATTATGAATTATGTTCATGTTTTGATTATGTCTCTAGCATGCGAATTTAATAGATGATGGTAAGTGGATACTGATTTAAATTTATGTGCCAAAAAATGATTATGATTCCATATGCATAGTACAAAAATGATTACATTGTTGTTAGAATTAATGAAATATGTATACATGTTGATGATTGCACAATATTGTATGACATTATGTTATGAGACTAACCGACAATTTAAAAGAGCTAATGGATAGATGAGCCATACAAAATGGAATTACCTCGATGGTATGGTTTCCAAAAGAATTATGGTATGAGAATGAATCATTATTATTATGTATGATTATTGTTACTATCATGATGTGTGGGCTGGGGTGGGGTTTCAGGAAACTCAACCTCCCAAATTGGTTTTTCAATGACAAACCATGAGTACATAGTCACAACGCAATCACTATGTCAATGTAGACATAGTACCTTGTTCTATTAAGGAAATGGAGGAATTACCCACGTTTATCCCCAAAACCTAGATTCATGGGAGGTTTGCGCTATGGCATGCTCCCCAAGGTGTATGATGATGATTAGTGGGTTCTTGCTAAGGAATATTGGTTGATGGATTCAACACTTACACTTACAGGTTCTAACCAGAGTTAGGTCATGTAGTTGATGCTCCAGGGTAGTCCAACAGAGGAAATATAGGATGCGCAAGTTAGTTGTGAATTAGATAGGAGGAAGTAGGATGATATGAATGTCATGGAAGTTTTAGAGGGAAACATAATTAACTTGCGCATTGAAACCTTTGTTTGATTTTGTGTTGAATATCAATATATTATGTTGGTGACATAGCTTATTATGATATGATTTTGTGTCTAAACATTGCAAATTCATGCTTAAGTATGCGTCAACAAATAGTAACATGTGTAACTATGTCTGCAGTGTGGTTGAGTACTATTAGTGTACCTACATGATGTATGTAAGAATTATCTAAACTTACATAGCTCATCTACATGTGTTGTATGAATTATCTACTATTAAAATATGGCTTGGATGTAGTTTGGTTGTGAATGATCACGTTATATTATTGTTTCCTATTTAGCTAGATATGGATTGATACAATTATGTCAAGTTTAAAAAAAAAAGGTTTGATTCTAATTAAGGTTGATTAGTGATTATAGTCATCACTAAAGAAATGGTAATTAAGTTAGTTATAATTACTTAGTCTTATTGTTGAGTGTGGTACTAATTTAATAGATTATCATGGAATTTTAAAACATTATTATTTAATTAATAAATAATTAAATACTAATCGAGGTCTACTAATGATTAATGTTGGTTAATAATGCTAATACTATTAATATATTATTATTAGCTTGATTTTATTTTTTAACAGAAATAGAGAAGTATATATACGATTAAAATGGATGTGCACAACCATTCAATACAATGCCATTGAAAAATTGAAAAAAGGAAGATGAGATAGAGTATCTACAAAAACTATTATCCTAGATGAAAACCATTTAAAGCCGACATGATAGTTCCTACTGTGCACTATAACAGAAGTAGATGATATGCATATGAAATGATGGTTCGAGATAATACGAAAAACATAAACTAAGCTGTTAGAATCATTTTGGTTTTCTTGGGAAACCCTCAGGCTAGGTGACTAAAAATTCTTCCATTAGCTAAGCTACTTCTCTAGGATTATCTTGGAAATGGATGCACTGGTTCATCTGGACCAACTTCTGAAGGTCTTCCTTGACGAAATTAACCATTCCCATCATCTATCTAAGGTCTCTGACATGATCATCTATGCAGGGGTCATGGAAGCTGATTTTATAGGATATATGCCGCATGTCAGATACCAAATGTTTCACGTCTGAAGTTGTCTCCCTGTTTTTCAAGATATCGAAGTCGTCCAAAAATTTGCAAGCTTGCGGATGTTAAGCTTGAGGTCATCCTAACCTGCCTTAAGGTTGGTCTACATAGATACCAAACCTTTTCCTTCCATTGTATTTCCTGTGAGTAGTGTCAAAAGCTGTGCTAGAGGGTGTAATGTTATCTACCACAAGATCCACTGCACAAAGTGGAGAGATATTAACAACTTCTGTTGTGGCCGTGGAGAAGGTTACGATGTACATTTCTTCTTCTACCACCGAGAGAACAGTGGGGGATTTTTTGCAGGATAGCTCTGCACCTTCAATAAAAGGTTTTGAATGAAATCTCAAGCGAGGTGAAGAGTTCAAACAAAGGCCCAATAACTCTGCGCTGTCAACGAAAGGTTTCGACAACAAACACTGGAGCGGTGAGGTGTACAATCCAAGGAAGTATAAAAAAACATTGTAGATCTCACAACCATCTAGCAAAGAATCCAGGTGAGGAGAATGAGGGGGAGAGTCATTCAAAAGAAGATAGGAGTCCATGGCATGTGTGGAGGAGTTGTATAACAAGGAGGGAGACTAGGAGAAGTTAAGTTATGGAAGGAAGAGAATTAAGGAAGGAGAGAAAAAGGGCATAAGGGAGGGTAGGACGGGAGGATGTGCATCGAGGTCAAGGCCACAGATCCATCTAAGGAGGAGCGTGCTATTGAAGGAAACAAGACTTGGAAAGAGGAGGGTCGCATGCATGAGGGGAAGGATCAAGAGCATGAAGGAGGGTCAAGAACAAGCCAGGGGATAAAATTAAGAGAAACCCCATGGTCATTGAGTAACATAGAACCTTGGGGAAGAGAGGCCCATTTATTGTCCAGGCTGTCTGTGAAGGCATTGTTCGATCTACGGATATGGAAAAATGAGGTGTGATTGGGGAGGAATAGATGAGATATTCTTTCATAGTATTTTCTACAATTGATGGATCCAACGGAGCAACCCGAGTGCATATTTAGGATGATGTAAAGGGAGTAACCAAATACAAGGAGATTTGAGATGGATCCTTGGTCTACCATTTCAAGGCCTTGTAGGAGCGCCAACCATTCCGTCTCATTTTTTGTCTTGTGTCCAAGGACCTAAGCAAAGGTATTACTATTTATCCTTCAAGGTCAAGGATGACTTCTCCCACACATGTATCCTCAGGGTTTCCTCTTGAGGCACCATCAAAGAAAAGAGAATGAGATTTATTCTCTTGTCTCCATTGGGAAAAGTTATCAGGATTTTTCCTAATTTCCCAAACATTGATGGCCTAGTGATGTTTGGAATGAGGGGAGCTCTGATGGAGAAAAAGGATGCACCACTTTGATTCATTTTTTGAGAGGTTCTCTATGGAGGGATAACCAATGCCCTTTGAGTAAGATTTTATGAGATCATCTTGATTACCTTTGAAGAAACTTGACTCAGGGTTATTTTCTTTCCTTCAAGCATGATTCTATTCCTAGCCAACTAAATCTACCAGCAAATATTTTTGGGGATGGTATTCCAAAGTCTCTACATGATTGGTCTTTTCCTAAGGGTTCCTAGAAAGAGAGAGTTCTAGGCTATTAGGATATTCCTTGGATGATATGGAGGATTAAAATGTTGGAAAAGGATATTCATAATACATCTAGAAACTTGGGAGGAGATGATGCACTAAAGGAAGAAATGTGAGGCATTTTTTGAATGAGAAATGCATAGAGCGCATATGGAAGGACCTTCGATTCCTCTCATGCTAATATTGTCCATTGTTAGGAGTTTGTTATGCATTAAGAGCCAAAAGAATATATTAACTTTGGGCATACAATCTAAGTTCCATACCTTTTTCCAGAAACTTGGAGAAGATTGACTCATACTGGTTCCAAGAGCTTGTAACCTTCTTTGACTGTGTAGATTCCCTTACGACCCTAGTCAATGATGTCCTTAGTCTATTTGTGGATGGGGGATTTCCCATGCAGAAGCGAAAGAAATAGATTGAGAGGATGCTACGGGGGGTGAAGGGTTTTCCAACTTCACCAAATACTAGACCTATCCTAGCTAGAGATGTTGTAGAGCATGAAGAGGCCATTGTCACTGGTCCATTTGGAGGAGTCTTTGAGAGAGGGAATGGTGGAGAGAGGGGGTGCATGGGGATTTTATTTTACCATCTCATGATCCTTTTCCCATTTCCAGGGATCCAATAGTACTCATTTTTTATTAGATTGACTGAGTTTTTGCATAGCTTCCAGATGGATGTTCCTTTACCATCCCAATTGTTATTTGGTATCTTGGATATTTTCTTCTAGATGTATTTACTCCTTATTACCTCTTTCCAAAAACCATTGCTCCTAGTTTCCATCCTCCAGACGAGTTTGGCCCCTAATTATTTGTTCATTTCTTCCATATCTCTTATTCCTATCCCCCCTTTGAGTTTGGAAGTTTTGATTGTATTCCAGTTTACCAGGTCAAACTTTTTGTTTTGGAATTTTCCTCCCTTCCAAAGGAATTTTCTGATTTCCAAGCTAATGTTGTTCATGACCATATTAGGAGTGAGGATTATTGAGATGGAGTAGATTGGGTAGGAGGATGGAACTGAATGGATCAAGGTGTATTTACCCACTAAATTTATCCATCTAGATCCCCCGGAGTGGATTTTTTTCTTGATTTTTTGGATGATATGCCTCCACATCGAAGAAGAGAAGGAATTTTTGGATATGGAAATTCCTTAATGATTGAAATGGATCCAATCATAGTTAAATTTTATACTTAGAATCTGGGAGATATATTGAATATTTTTGGCATTGCAGTTCCATCCATAAAGCCAACATTTATCTATATTAGCCTTGCTTCTTTAGGTCCGAAGGAAAATATCAAGGGAGAGTTTGAAGTTTCTAGAAATCTGAATCGAGGCACTTCCCAGAAGGATGGTATCGTCGGTGAAGAGAGCATGGTCGATGGGTTGGATTCTACCGGAGTAGGAAAGGCCTGGGATGGTTCCATCCAAGAGCAATATGTGAAGTCTTCTGCTCAGGGAATCAACCATGAGGATGTAGAGGAAGGGGGATAGATGAAAACATTTCCTAATTCCTTGTTTTTCCTTGAAGAAATCAAAGGGTCATCCATTGATTTGGGGGTGATCTAAGGTGAGCTAATGCATCCTTGGATATGTTTGATAAATAAATGGGAGAAGCCATAATTTCCCATGATAAAAGTTATGAAATCATGCTTTAAACAATTGAAGGCGTTAGCAAGTTCGATTTTTATATCCATACTTTCTTCATGTCATTTTAATATGGAGTGTATAGCCTCTTAGACAAGGAGAATGTTTTCGCTAATATACCGGCTTGCAATGAAACCACCTTGGTTGGGAGAGATGAGATTGGGGATGACAGACTTTAGCCTTAGCGACAGAATTTTGGAGACTATTTTGTATGATGCATTGCAGAGGGATATGGGGTGAAAACATTTAATGGGGGTGGGATTTGAATATTTGGGGATGAGGGCTAGGAAGCTGGAATTAGTGGCTTTGCCCAATTTTTATTATATGCTAGCACATTCTGTAGAAACAAATTGATAAGTCATCTGGCCTTGGGTCTTTTTTTGGATGTAGAGTCCAGATAGCTTTCTTTATTTCAGCTTCAGAGATGGGGGATTCCAGAGCTTCAAAGTCTTTTGGACTAATGAGAGTAGGGATATATGTAATCATATCCACCATATCATCCTGGGTTGTTTCCTCTTCTTCATTGTAAAGAGTCTCAAAGAAATTCCTTACCTATATCGTGATCTCGTCTTGGTCTGTGATTGTGGTCCCATCTTCCTTTTGAGTTATTTTAAGGTGTTTCTCCTCTACCGCTCCTTATGTTGGTTTTGAAATAACTTGGTATTTTCATCAGCTCCCTTAATCTAGAGGTTTCAGGATTGCAGCCTCCAGCCTTTTCCTCTTTCCTGAATGTGACTTTGATTTTATTTTCAAGATATGATTCTTGATCTAGGAGATCTATGGTTATTTCTTCCTGCTCCATTTTTCCTTGCGGAATTCCCAGCTGATTGACAAGCTCTAGCTTCCTTTTCTTTGGCTCTTGGTAGTGTTTTGTGACCCACAGTTTGAGAGCGATCTTGACTTGCTTGATATTTTTCTCCCAAATATACTTGGGGGATCTGATTATGAAATTCATCCAAGCATTTTTAATGATATCTATGACTCCCTTTGATTCTAACCACACAGGGTTAAAGCGAAAAGGGAGCGGGCCAAGATTCCCAATGTTCGAGAGAAAAAAAAAAGAGGTTTATGATCTGAGGCTACAGAGCTCAACATATTGGAATCGAGAGTAACCATATTTTTTAGGAAGGAAGTACTTACCAGGATTTGATCAAGCCTAGTAGCAATGTGCCCTGGGCCAAGCCCTTTGTTGCTCCAAGTATATTTCCCATTTTTTGGCTTGATGCCAATCAAGCCCCAGAGAGAAATTAGGTCTTCCAACCTTTCCTTGTAAGGATCCTAGAATTTGGATCTGCCTCATCTTTCCTCCACCGAGATAGTGAAATTGAAGCCGTCATCTATGATGCATGGGAGATATTTTTCCAGTACTATGATCCTCCAGGGCATTCCAGAAAGCCTATTTTATTTCCTAAATAGTTGGTCCATAGATGTTTCCAGCCCAGAGAACCTCCTTGGTTTCTTTGTCTTCTAGATCCATGAAGAACCAGTTCCTATTTTGAATAGTAGAGCTCAATGAGAATGTTTCCTTGTCCCACTAGGTGAGAAGGCCCCCTAAATATTTGATGGAACTAACCGCTTTCCATTCACATCTAGTAAAAATTTCTTCCATTGTTAAAAGACTGCCTTTTGTAGTCCTTTTTGTCTCCTTGATGATGAGGATGGAGTTAGCTTCCATTGATTTAAATATTTTGATAGTTTCTACATTTAGTTGACCTCCTAATCCTTGATGGTTCTAGGAGACAAGATTCATTATTTCTTAGGGGGTTGAAGTGCCCTATCTCTTCTTTTTTCATCGGTGATGATTATAGACTTACTATATGGTTTGTTTCTTACTAAGAAATCTAGGATGAATTGCTTCCATGTCACTTTTTCCTTGAATGCTTCCTACTCCCTAACGGACTTGTTTGATTTTCTTCCCTTTCTGACTTGTGGTTCTTGGTCTTCATCAGTGCTCTCTAAAGTTTCCTCTATTTTCACTTTTTCCCTAGATATGGTGACTGATCCTCTAGAGTTTTATGAGGGATATACCCTTACATATGGGTGGGCTTGAGAAAGAATAGGCTGAGAAATTACGTCATCCTGGTCAGCTTGAGGTGGGTTTTCTTTTGGATATGAATCTTCATTAGGGTTTAGTGTTCCTTTGGTTGTTCCCATTTCCTCTTATTCATTATCTTCACTTGCAAGAGCTTAAAATTTGTTTCTTCCATTATTCTTGGCCACAATGGGGTGTGCTTGTCGAGGTGCAGTCCTGGCACATTTCCTTCGATTGACTTCATTCCATCCTTCTTCAAGAGTTTCATCTGTTCTGGGTATTTTTGGCCTTTTTGGAAGGAATTTTGTGAACTTCCCATACTCATGGAAGACTTTGCACTTGAAATGGATTTTCTCATAGTCCATAGTCTGCAAGTGATTCCAACCATCCATTGAAAGGTTGATGGCCTCTAGTATACCTTTCTCCAAGTCCACTACAACACAAATCCTAGAACAGGAGAACATAGGGGCCTTGGGTTCAAATTTATTGATATATTTTCCCAAGGTATTTCCAATAGAGCAAAAGCCCTCATTTGTCCAACAATGCAGAGGGAGGTGGGGGAGTTCAACCTAGAAATGAACCATCGTGGGAATTTCTTTCTCAAGTTCAAAAGAGAGATCTCATTTGTTGAGGTACATACCTCTATGCCCCATGAAATATGGACCATTCCTGAAGATGAGGTCTTGGTCTTCCTTCTTCTTGAAGATAAATATAAAGTGTCCCTTTCCACATAAGATTTGTTGAACTTATCCTTGGATTAAAGGTCTCCATTTTTTAATGAGCCATATTTTTATGGACCTGTTGATGCCTAGAAAAATTCAAAGTATCGAAAATAGGGATTCTCCCCGATAAACAATCCCAATTGGATCATCCATCGTTTGGAGTGGGGAATTCATCTGGTTAATGGTCCGACTCACATATATTAAGTTATTTAAATATTTACCAGTTACTAATCGGTGCATCATTTATGTAATTTTCTTTTTAAAGATAAAATACAATTGCCTAAATGCATATAATTGATAAGCAGAAACCTCACAAGTGATGCATAGGTTCTTACCTCTCATCTTACCATTCCTAGATTCTCAATTATTCTTCTAAATTTAAGACTAAGAGAATCTATCCTATTCTAATTTATCATATCCCCACATGGAGAAAATTTAAGTTAGAGCAATGTACTGCAACTATTCATAGTAATCTCACAGATAGTTGTTTCTATTTCATATGCATAATTACAGTACAAATAATATCAAAGTTAGATCTAACATAATAAAATATTCATTTCTCATTTCATACACAGACATTTATATGGAAAGAAAAAACATTCATCACAAAAGAAGTAATTCAGAATAGATAGAACTATCTCACAGATGCATGGAATGTTGATGTATTTGTAACTTCGGAATCTATTCATCCGTATATATTATGTACTGTACCCTGACGTTTATTCCAGAATGTGTCTGTAATGTATTTGAGTCATGTCATTCCCCAATGTTCCTATTGAGAGGTTCTATAATGTAAACAAGTCATGTCAAGTCATTGTGGGTAACCCTCCTATTGGTCAAGGGTTAAAGTCCCTACAGTTGTGGGGTGCTAGGGTTACTAGAATATCCTAGAGAATTCAACCCTAGGTGATTCATTATAATTTAGGGAAATAGTCCCCACCGTTGTGTTAAGGATAACCCTCCTTGTTGGTCAGAGGAGGCAAAGTCCCCACAAGTTGTGGGGCATTAGGGTTATTAGACACTCCTAGAGATGTCGTCTCTAGTAATTAATTGTTAAGTGAGGATGACATTTTGGAGTGGGATTTAAGTGAATGAAAGAATATAAATAGAAAGTGATCCTCTGTATTTATCACACACACACTCACTCATTGGGGCGCATGAGTGAGAGGAGAAGTTGCTAGGACAAGAGAGAAACTACTGCTGTCGGGAGATCATCTTTATGTTTTCTAGTTTTACTTTTGGTGCTGATTCTATCTCTGAGGAATTTGCGGGGTTTTCTCCTTTATGGTTTCCCTGAGTAAAATTATTTGTGTCTCTTGTCTCTTGTGTTTAATTGTTGTGCATGTTATTCTCTCAGTTAAAGATCCTAAGATCATAATGCTAGCTTGAATGATAAAAATCTAACATGGTATCAGAGCTAACCTGAGAAGAAGACATTGTGCAGCTACAAAATCTATGGCTTCTTATCTTTTGGGTATCTCTCCACAATCCATAAGCAAAAGTATGCTAGGATGACTCTCCATTGAAGGGTGCATCTTTCTGTTCAAGCGGAATTCGATTCTGAGGATTTTCAGTTTTTGGTGCGGGAAATTAGGGCTTCTTACATAAGAGGAATTTTTTAGTGAGCTCGGCATAGGATTTCTTTCCTCATAAAAATCAAAGTTTAGAGACGTGGATCAAGATTTTTGGTTGTGTGAAACTCCAGGAAATTCAAATCCTAGTTTGACCCCGAGCTGGAAAAACCCTAAATAATAAAACTAATAAGTTTTGGTACATTCGCTGTATCTCAGGATTGGAGAAGGATCAAGAGTTGAAACTTTCACAAGAAGAAGAAAAATCATGATTTACATTGTATCCAAAATTTAGCCTCATATTCTCTATATTCTCGAAGATATGATCACTCAAAGTTAGGGTTCCAGCCTCTTCCAGGATTCATCCCTAAACAAGACACCTGGGGCGAATTGCTATATCTTGGGGTAAAAAGTTCCAAATGAAATTTCTGAAGATGTTCCAAAAAGATCACAAACTATAATTTCTGTGGTATGCATTTCAGACCCAGAAGATGAAACCGTGACACATGGCAGTTTGTACAACGTCTCTGTTCTGAACATCCCTGTAACAGGTCACCTTGCGAAAAAGATCATAAGTCCCAATTGATGGAACCAATTATGATGAAACCTATTGTTTTGGAACAGGGACAGGTGAGGCTACCTCAGTATGAATTTTAAAACATAGAGGAGCATTAATTTCAAATATATCATAGAAACAGTATCAGGAATTTCTGCAGAAGAAATTGGAAAACTAGGGCTTCCTGTTTCGGGATCTTCCCTCCACTGTTTTCAGAAAAGGAGTACAATGGATAGCTCAACTTGAAGATATATATCTTTCTATCCAATCAGATCTAAAAGATTCCAAGTTTTGAAAATTAGAGTTTCTTTGACAAACCCTATATCAGCCAACTCCGGAACCAGGACGGACACCTCAAATCGATAAGATCTAATCTTTTTCTATTTTCATTTGAGGTTCTCATTTCAAAGTGATCTATCACATCAGCTTGATGATAATCTTGGTGAAGTTGATAACTTCCAAGCATGGAAGTATATGATCTCTCTGAAGAAAATGAATTGGACACCTACATGAGTAGAGAGGTTCTAGTTCCAGAGGGAGATGAGGCTAGAAGCCTTACACCATAAGAACTTGGTCAAGGCCAAGAAGATCATTGTTATTTCAATCATGGATCACCTTATACTACAAGTTTCTTCCATAAATACACCAAAGATGTTTGATTCCTTGACCAAGCTATTTGAAGGGAAGAACATAAATTGGAATACGACCTTAAGAAACCAGTTGAAGAATGTGAAGATCCAGAATGCAGAGACCATACAGTCATACTTTACAAGGGTCTCTCAAATCAAAGAACAACTTGAAGTGGTAAAAGAAGAAGTGAAGAATGCAAAAGTGGTGATAGCCACCTTGAATGGCCTCCTAGAATCATGGGATTCATTCATTCAAGGAATGTGTGCCAGAAGGAAGTGATTACTTTCAGAATAAGAAGAAGCTCGACTCATAATAAGAGAAGAGAAGATGGGAGCAACCAAAGATCATGCTCTCACCATCCAAAGAAGATCCCTCAAGTGGTGAGAAATACGAAGAAATCAACTCTTGAAGGACCCCTTATCCATCTTAGCATTTGGATAAGAAACGATGCTATTATGAATGGAGAAGATTATGAAGATGAAGGCTCAAGAAGAAGTCTACCCATGAAACAAATAAAGATAAGTATTCAATTGTCATTTCATGATATTGTTTTTTGTTATGCATTTGTTTATATTTAGTTGATGTATTATGCAAGATAGAATGTTTGCATTAATGACAGTATACTACTAATATGCATGTGATGGGTAAGTAGCTCATGGTGTTATACAACTCTCCATTGCTACTTATCTAGAATGAAACCTCTTTGCTAACATATTGGATTAGTGCACAATCTCAATGTTGTCCTGGTAGAGATGGAAGGCATCTAGAAAAGTTTCCATGAGAAATGGATGAATGTTGTATTGGCTAAAATAGTTGCATAATCATATATCTTGATGCAAAAGAATTTTTCATTATGAATATGCCTTATGAAATGTTTCTAACCATACAACTAATGCATTTGACTTGTAGGAAAGATCATGTAAAATAGCCAACAAGAAAAGAAGAATGAGACTTGTTCCAAAGAACAAGCAATGACAGTTCAACATGAAAAATAATATGATGAATGTAGTGACATCATTGATGCAGAACCTTCCAAGAAGAAAGGGAAGACCAGTTCAAGAAGAATGATGTCTAGGATGCAGTATTGATACGTGAAGGGAAGTTCGTAGTTCCATCATGCAGTAGATGGAAACATCATGGGATACAAGGCATAGACTATGAAGAGACATTTTCATCCACTAGAAGTGAAGTCCAATGACAGGCATAATCATGAGTGCAAATGAAAGGCGGCCTTGTACGAGTTCAGAAGACACCCATGGGATAAAACATACATGAGGAGCTTGATGAAGATCTTTGCCTTTGCTACAAGGTTGAAGATGAAAGCATATAGAGGATGACAAGCTCACATATGGGTGTGAGAAGAAATTTTGAAAAATTTCAAGATAGAGGATCTTGGTATCCAGTGATCTTAGATGGATACATAAAATATTAGTAGTAGAGGAAGCTACTTGTCACTCCAATAAAGAATGTTTCCATGCATAGAGTATGGAAGACAAAGGGAGTATGATACTTCAAAGGGAGTGACTGCAGAAGATCCTGAGGTTAGACATGGTACAATATGATGGATAGATTACTGATAACTCTAGGCTTTACTGAGAGTAAAGTGGATTCCAACCTTTGCTTCAAGGTTGAAGGCAGAAGACCAGTGATGCTCTTGTTATGTGTCGATGCATTATGTTCTAGGCATGGAGGTGTGGACAAGGGAAGTATGTCATAGAGATCATGAATAGGTTTAGGATGATGGACTGCACGACCACACCTATGGCATCGAACCTGAAGCTATTGATTGTTGCTTCATTAGAGTCAGTTGATGCCACAATGTATCGTCAGATGATTTTTTCATTGATGTACCTAATGGATACAAGACCCGATATTTGCTTTGCTGTGAACACATTAAAACATGTTCACTTGATGGTTGCAAAGGGTACATTTGAGTATGGGCTCAAGTATGATACGAATTAGAAGATTAACCTGGAAGGTTATGTTGATTCAGATTGGGCAGTGCCATTGATAGGAAGAACAATTCAGAGTGTTGCTTTAGTATGGGATCAGGTGTGATCTCTTGGTTTAGCAGGAAGTAGTCTTGTGTGGCACTGAGTATAACTAAAGCTTGCAGCTTGTTTAGCTAGTTGTGAGGCATTATGGCTGAGGAATCTACTGTCTAATTTATTTGATCTCTATTTGATGCTACTTGTATACATTGTGAAAGCCAGAGTTGTGTGAAGTTGTCAGAGAACTTGGTGTTCCATGACAAGTCGAAGCATATCGAGATCAAGTATTACTATATCAGGGATATGGTGCAGAGGGAAGCAATGAAGCTCCAATATGTTGTGACGAATGAACAGATAGCTAATGTGTTGACGAAGGCATTAGCCAAAGTGAATTTTGAGTACTTCAGGGAGAAAATTGGTGTTCTCTAGATCGAGGTTCCTTCTAAGGGGAAGTGATGAGTCTGTGAGCCATTCTGACATGGTGAGAGGATTGGTTCCTTCCATGGTTAGATGTAAGGGCTGAGCCATTATTTCATGGTGAGAGGATTTGTTCCTTCCATGTCAGATATGAGTCCTAATCCATTCCGATATGACTATAGGATTAGTTCCTACATGATCAAATATAAGGGTTGTTTCCATTTTTGGAATGGAGGTGCTTAGTCAGTTACCAAGAATACTTGGTCTAGGACTGAGGAAATTTCTGATATGACTATAAGATGTAGTATTACATGATCAGATGTAAGCGCATGGCCATTCTGATGTGATTGAGGGATTGGTTCCCACTTGATCAGATATAATGGTTGTTTCCATTCTTGGAATGGAGGCACCTGGTCAATTACCATGAAAGCTTATTCTGGGACTAAGGGCCATTCTGATGTGACTATAGGATTGGTTCCTACATGATCAGATGTGTGTAGATCCCTTCTGACATTGGTTGTCAGATGTAAGTGTAGAGCCCTTTCGGCATGAAGGATTAGTTCCTTGCATGGTCAAATATAAGTGCTAAGCCTTTCTGACATTGGTTGTTAGATGTAAGTGCAAAGCCTTTCAGCATGAAGGATTGGCTCCTCGCATGGTCAACTGTAAGTGCTGAGCCTTTCTGATATTGGTTGTCAGATGTGAGTTCTGGGACATTCTGAAAGGGTTGTGGGATGTGTTCCCACATGGTTAGATGTGAGTGTTGGGTGTGCCTTTCTGATATGACCATAGCATTGGTTCCTACATGATCAGATGTAAGTGTTGGGTGGGCCATTCTGACTTAGGGTTAGATATAAGTGATGGAAGAAGACCTACATGGAGGTTAGGCCTACAACCGGCATGAAAAAGGGTTGGCTCTATAGAAATTCCTATGATGAGAAGAATCATGAGATAGTACCCGTGATGATGATCCAGCAGTGATGATCTAGCATTGATGATCTAGATCCAGTGATGATCTGAATCCAATGATGATGATCCAGATCAAGTGATGATCTAGATCCAGTGATGATGATCTAGATCGAGTGATGATCTAGATCCGATAATGAAGATGACTTGAAGATGAAGATGATGAGGAATTGATGATGATCCAGATGATACAGAGAAGAAGCCTTGTGCTGATAAATTGTGTCATGAGAATACCTTCCTAGTTAAGAGGGAGTGTTGATGTATTTGTAACTTCAGAATGTATTCATCCGTATATCTTATGTATTATACCCCGATGTTTATTCTAGGATGTGTCTATAATGTATTGGAGTCATGTCATGCCCTGATGTTCCTATCGGGAGGTTCTATAATGTAAACAAGTCATGTCAATTCATTGTGGGTAACCGTCCTATTGGTCAAGGGTTAAAGTCCCCACAGTTGTGGGTCCCTAGGGTTATTAGGCTATCCTAGAGAATTCAACCCAAGTTGAGTCATTGTAATTCGGGGCAATAGTCCCCACCATTTTGTTAAGGATAACCCTCCTTGTTGGTCGGAGGAGGAAAAGTCCCCACAAGTTGTGGGACACTAGCGTTATTGGACACTCCTAGAGATGTCGGCTCTAGTAAGTAATTATTAAGTGAGGCCGACATGTTGGAATGGACTTCAAGTGAATGAAATAATATAAATAGAGAGTGAGCCTCTCTATTTATCACACACACACACACACACTCATTGGGGCACATAAGTGAGAGGAGAAGTTGTTGGGACAAGAGAGAGACTACTGTTGTTGGGAGATCATCTTTATGTTTTCGGGTTTTACTTTTGGTGCTGATTCTATCTCTGAGGAAGTTGTGGGGTTTCCTCCTTTATGGTTTCCCTGAGGAAAATTCTTTGTGTCTATTGTCTCTTGTGTTTTATTGATGTGCATGTTATTCTCTCAGTTAAAGATCCTAAGATCATAATGCTAGCTTGAACGATAAAAATCTAACATGGAATCCAGAAGAAGTAATTCCACATTGCAACTTCCAAACATTCCAAGAAAATTGTTGTGCATCCTTTCCCAGCAAAAACAAGTCCTTCTTTATTAGTAGAAAATTAATTCTCTTACAATTAGTTCGGCCCTTCTTTGTTCTAGTGAAAATTCCTTCTACTGTACTTTCTACCGCTATTTATTACAATCTGAATTTGTCATTTTTTGTGAGCTTTGACCTACCCTAACCCTAGAAACTCCCACAATTTTTCTTTTAGTGATTTACATTGGAAAATACAAATGAATCCATCAGAAACAAAATTTATGTGGGCCCTGCCCTGCTGGAAACATACACAGCCCATGCACTGGCCTCCTCAACAATAGCTTTGTACTTTATTGGATCAAGTACTTGTACAGTCTCTTCATGCATCATCAGTTGTGTTTGCATGCATGTTACCTCTTATGTCATGATATTGCACATGCCTTCTGAGAGGTAAATGTTGACAGAATCCTTCCCAACAAAATGGTTAATATCTTCTTCATTGAAAACTTCTTTCCACCTTATGTATTATGCATCCTCTTGTAATATGTCCTACAAATGCATCATATGTTGACCTTTCCCATGAAAATCAGTGATCTTCAGAACCAAAGGAATATGGCATTTTCAAGGACTTGTTGTATTCACGTTTTCAACGGTTTTAGCATTCTCGGTGCTCAA
This sequence comes from Pseudotsuga menziesii, assembly GCA_001517045.1. Lineage (NCBI taxonomy): Eukaryota > Viridiplantae > Streptophyta > Pinopsida > Pinales > Pinaceae > Pseudotsuga > Pseudotsuga menziesii. The sequence goes on from LPNX010128748.1 coordinate 479,434, forward strand.
CCTTTGAGAGATCTTCCTACAAAAATCCAGAAGCGTTGCTTCTAATTTTATGCCTTCTGGAGTCTATCTTGCACTCTTATTAGTGAGTTAATCAAACTCAATGAATCAACAACACCTGTAATACATTAATGAAAGCATAATCAGAAATGAATCTGAACTGGAAATAACATTTAAACAATGCCCTATTAAAGCAACAATAATTTGCCAAAAATACTGCAACTAAGGACCTTATCATCTATTTCATTATGCATTTTCAAACTTATCGAGGCTAAGTGGTTTTTTTTTACTCATGGCTTAAATAAAAGAGTTAGGTGAAGGCCTTATGCATGGGGAAATAAAATCACCCATATATAGAAAAATAACAAAAACGCCATTGATGCGGTCGATGGGGTATTAAAAAATGGCAGGCAACAAAACACCATTTGGTGCGAAACTCTATCGATCTCCATGAAAATGTGGAAACCCCTCTGTTACTATCGGCGATGCTCCATGATTTTTCTCAACTATTCTGGGGGGAAACATTGAGTCTCCCCCATTTCCTCTGATTGGATTATTCAATGCTTAGTCTATTTATCCGCTTCATTGTATCAGTAGAATTACAAGTTTCCCCAAAAACTTGGTAACCTTTTAACATTGACAACATTCACCAAACCTATCTGATAATTTTGGCATAAAAGAGTGTGAGTTTCACCGATGGTTTCGGCGAGAACTCAGTAGTTCCTTCCTACCATTCCAGCAGAGATGTTCAATTTTATCCGAAACTATATGAAATTGAAAATTAAAAAAGACTGTTCTGAGCATATCGGAGCAACCAATCGAGTTCCTCCGATTCATCGGGGAAATTGGCAAAGTTTCTCCTAAATTTTGGAGCGAAACAGTGAGTTTTACTTGGCTCAGAAAACATTCTTTTGAAAAACTAAGTGTGCAAGATGGACTTCCCCGAGTTAGAAAACTAGTTTAGGTAAGCTTGCAAACAAAAGAGGAGGGTCCTTAAAATATAAAATAAAAATTGGGGAAGTAGTTGCAGTAGCAACAGGACCTTGGGGAGGGCCAAAGACCCGTGAACATTTCTATGAGACCTTTTTCAGAAAGGGTGACGGATTTGTGCTTAGAGGAAGCAGAGGAGAGCTTTACGTCTGGGATCTCAAAGCACTTAACAAAATGCGAGGAGGGAAGGGAGCCAGCAGAGGGGGGGGGCTGAAAAGCCACAATACGACGAAAACGAGCATCGAAACTTAATCCATGGAAGGCAGTTGAGAAGCCACCATCAACGATGGCGAGGCTGGAGCGAAGGAAACCCTAGCGCGACGAGTTGTGCATTTTTTTAATGATATTCTATTAGCTTGATTAGTAAATATTAATTAAATTTTAAAATTATAATTTAGATCCAATTGCTAAATGTGATAATAAATCCATTAAGGACCGTTGAAGTTTAAAATGAGTATTAATTGGTTAATAAATAATAAGTAATTGAGTTTTAACTATAATTATGTTTTTATTATGAATATGGTAATAGTTGGATAAATGTTGTTCAAAAATTAACTTAATGTGGAATTTTATTATTAAATAATTATGTTATTGAATATTTGTATCCTCTAGTAATGTTATGTTATGTTGAATGGATAGGTAAAAATATTGATGGTAGATACTTATATTAAATTAACTTTATGTGATTGTGGTAATTAAGCATAAAATATTTTATTGTTGTTTCTTTAATGTTTCCCTTGTATCGAGAAAGGACAGAATTGAAAAGTAAAAGAACCCTGACATAGTAGATAAGAGTGTGGTTGAAGCATTGAATAGAGGATACGGGGGAAGTCTCGAGGGGGGGAGTGGGTGATGAGAAGGATATAGGGAGGGAATCTGAATGATTTGGGGGAGTATTTTTTTTTGGAAAATAATAGAGGAGGATTGTATTCAATTGTGATGGGAATTTCTTAAGCTGGCTGGACTGGTTGTACTAAGGTTTTAGGCTCGAAGAGTTAGGAAGTCGATGAGACATTCCTAGTTGGAAAGATGGAAAACCGATTCGGTCGGTTGAGTTTAGTTGTGGGATGTTGCAGGGACAAATATGGATAAATATTAAGGACAAAGCTATTATTCCACATGTATTTTCTCTAAGTAATTTCCACTTGTTATGTTTGGGTACATAGGGTACTCCCAAAAGACCGAACATCTTGAGCAACCGCTTGACACAAATAGATTATAGATCAACACATCGATGTTTGTCATGTGGTTAAAACCCTCGAGAGAGAAATAGTCCACGACCCCAGCCAAATAGCTACTTGGAGCAATTTATTATGCAAAAGAAATAAAGTTACATATTAGCTTCTCATAATCGATCAACTAGCCAAGGACCCTCCATGCTCTTTAAATAGAGATCATGGACCAATCGGGTGTTAAGCCATGGATCAATGGTAGGTATGATCTAAGATAAGTTGAACCGTCGAATCACTTTATGTCTAGAGCATAACATGACCATCGTATTAGAATATTTACAAATGCATACTAAAGAAACACACTTTACCTAATGGATATATTACACAAGTTGATCTTAACTAACTCCTAAGTGTCTAAATATCCTAAAATCCCCCCTTAAGAACAACTTGATATATGATTGAAGGATTTACAAAAGTGACACTATTAGGAGAAGGAAGGAGGAATTAGAGCCTATCCCCCCTTAAGGACACATTCCTGAACTCCTAACATAGATCGAAGTTTAGAAAACTTCACTTCTGTAAGAGACTTTGGTGAAGATGTCTATAAATTGATCATCTATAGGGCAATAGAGCATTTCAAGAACACGATCATGAACAATATTTATGATGAAGTGCATGTGTATCTCAATTTGTTTGCTATGTTGATGTAGAACTGGATATTTGGAAAGCTTGATGGTACTTTGATTGTTGCACCAAAGTGCAGTAGGAGGTTGTTGCTAGAATCCAAACTCTAAAAGGATCTATCGAAGGCATAAAGCTTCCTGACTAGCATTAACTGCGGCTCGATATTCTACTTCTATTGAAGAAAGAGCAAGAGCTTGTTCTTTCTTACAATCCCAAGTGACAGGTCCAGATCCCATACTGAAAACATAACCTGCAGTAGAATTTCGATCATCAGGATCCCCAGCCCAATATGAATTAGTGAAACCAACCAACAAAGGTTTCACCCCTGTACTGTAATGAATCCCAAACTGAATTGTACCTCAAATATATCGAAGTATTCTTTTTGCTGCTTTCCAGTGACTTTCATGAGGAGTTTGAATATAATGGGCAACACGAACAATGGCAAAGGAAAGGTCATGATGGGAATGATTCAAGTATAAAAGACTACCAACAAGCTGATGATACAAGGTGGCATCAACTTTACGGGAAGTACAAGTGGAAGAAAGTTTGACTCTAGACTGGAAGGGAGAAGGGGCTAGTTTACAATATTCCATGTGGAAGCGACGAAGAAGGTCACAAGCATACTTAGACTAGGAAAGAAATGTTCCTTCTTTGGTTTGCAAGACTTGGAGACTAAGAAAATAATGCAAATGTCCTAAGTCTCACATTTGAAAAATTTTCTTGAGACTCGATTTCACATGGGTTATAAGTTTAGGGTCACTACCAGTAAGGATAAGATCATCAACATAAATAACAAGTATGATGAGATGGTTTCCTACTTTCTTGGTATAGACATTGGGGTCAGAATGGAATCTAGAGAAACTAGTGTCAAGGAGAAAGCTATCCATTTTGGCATACCAAGCTCTAGGATCTTGCTTAAGGCCATATAAGTATTTTTTAAGGAGAAAGACAAGGCTAGAGTTATCCTGAACATATCCAAGAGTTTGTTCCATGTAAATTTCCTCCCGTAAATCACCATGTAAAAAGGCATACTTGACATCCATTTGATGGACATCCCAGTTATGTAATGCTGCAAGGGAAAGAACAAGGCAGATGGAATTCATTTTTGTGACAGGAGCAAAGGTTTCATTGTAGTCAATCCCTTCAATTTCGGAAAAAACTTCGGCGACTAACCTTGCCTTAAGTATTTCAATACTTCCATTTGATGCATACTTAGTTCTGTAGACCCATTTACATATGACAAGTTTTCTTCATTTTGGAAGAGGAACAAGATCCCAAGTATTGTTCGCCATTAAGGAACGATATTCTTCATCCATAGCTGCATTCCAATCTGGATTTCCTGAAGCTTTTGCAAAATTTTCTGGATCATGATTCTTGAAAACTTGATCCAAAAGAGAAGAGGCTTGCTGAAACTGAGAATGTGTTCGACGTTGATCTCTAGGATCACCGGTAAGATCACCAACTACTTCACATGTTGAATGGACCCATCAAGGAAGTATTGGTGCTAGTGCAACTAGAGGAACGTGAGCAGGAGGAGGTGTATTTTCATCCTCACTGTCATCATCAGAAACTGGAGTTGGAAACCTGTCAAAGAAGTTGGAAGAAGAAGAAGAATGCAAATCGTCGAATCAGGCTTGCAGGACAAAGATGGCACACCCACCAAGTTAGGCTCGCAGGCCAAGAGATTTTCATCAAATTTAACATCTCTTCTAATTATTATATCATGAGAATGTGGCTGAAGAAGTCTATAACCTTTTACATCTTCAGAATATCCAACAAATATGCACTTTTCACTTTTAAGCTATAATGCTTTCCATTTTTCATTTGAAATGTGAGCTCATGCTTCACAACTAAACACATGGAAGTGACTTACATCTAGTTTAATTTTATTCCATGATTCTTCCAGTGTTATACCTTGTAAAAATTTAGTGGGTGTGGGATTAACTATGTAATTTGCACAATTTATGGCCTCAGCCCAATATTGAAGACTTAGTCCCTTATATTGGATCATACAATTAGCCATTTATTTTAAACGGTGGCTCTTCTATTCAGCTACACCATTTTGTTGTGGTGTATATGGAACAATGTGTTGTTGTTGGATTCATTGTTCAGTGTATAAAGTAGTGAACTTGTTGTTAACATATTCTCCTCCATTGTCAAATCTTAACTTAATAATTTGATGACGAGAATGTTTTTCAACAAGGGCCTTGTAGGATACTTCAGTCTTAATTTTTAGGAAGTAAACCCAAGTGCGTCTGGAGTAGTCATCAATGAAAGTTAAGAAATATTTGAAACCAGAAAAAGAAAGCAGATAGAAGAGGGCCACAAAAGTCACTATGCACAAGCTCCAAGGGAACCGAGGCATGCCAAGAGGCACGTTTGTCAAAACTATCCCAATGATGTTTTTCGATTACACAACCAGAACAAACACCATCCTTGCAAGATACCATCGGAAGACCAATCACCATATTGTCTTTAAATAGTTGTTGCAATGAGGGATAATTTAAGTGCCCAAATCGCTCATGCCAAATTTTGCTCAAGTTATCACTATGAGCAACAAAAATTGAAGGAAAAGATGATGACCCAAAGTTATTAAATTTGTACAACCTGGTAATATCATCAATAGTTTCAGTAGCAAGGAAATTTTGAGGATTTTTAAAATCCTTGATTACAACTTGGTGAGGTGTAAACGTCACAGTTTTACCTTCATCCAAATGAGTAATTTGATAGACTGATAACAAATTGCATGAAATTTTTGGAACACATAGTGCATCACTAAAATGACCATTTTCTACTGGAACTGTTCCAGATCCTACAACACTTAGAGATCTATCATCACCAACAAATATGTGCTTGGTGTTACATTCATGCATAGTAGAAAAGATGGCTTGATCCTTAGCCATATGATAACATGCTCTAGAATCAATGAGACACTCATTTGAAGTAGAAGATGAAGATGCAGTATCAGAGTAGCCAGAAGCACAAAGCACATGTCCATGAGAGGTAAATTCTGAAGATGAATCTAGGCTGATGTGGTACTTTTTCATTACTGTTTCCAAGGCTGCCATATTTTTGAAACACTTAGATTCATCATGATTATCTTTCACACAAAAATTGTAATGACGCTCAGTCTTCTTTCCTTTTGGCTTGGATCCTTTGTCATTTTTTAAAGAAGGAGCCGACTAAGAGGGTTTGGGACCCTTGTTGTCTGGCTTATTATTGCGAAAATTTTGTTTCCTGGGAGACTTGGAATTTTCTTTCTATTAGGACAATAAGGCTTTCCCAGATGTATCTGCATTGTTAATTATTCCAAGAAGAATGAGATTATCTTGCTCTCTAATTAAGGAATCACAAAAGGATTCAAGACTAGGCTCTTGATAGCTAGCTCCAATCAAAGATTATTTCATGGAGTAGAATGTAGATACAAAAACAGAATATGCAGGTCCAAGTTTGGAAAGAATATGATAAATACATTGTTTGTCTTCTTTCTTAATCTTGCATTCTACACATAAGAGTCTAAGAGTTTTATACTTAGATAAATAGTCTTGAATGCATGAAAAATCATTTGGATTCAAGGAAATCAACTCATTCTCTAGTTGATGACCCCGAATTTTATTTTTCTTATCAAACATAGATTCCAACTTTTCCCAAGCTTTATCAAGTTCATCAATTCCAGATATGTGGAATCACAAATCAGTAGATATTGACATCCCAATCAATACACGAGCTTCATCACATCTATTTTCCCATTTAATTTTCTTATCATCATCAGTGGGTTCTATTTCTTTCCCTAATGTTATCCTGAAAAGTCCCCTACTTCGCAGAACATCCTCCATACAAGATTTCCATGAGAAATAGTTAGAACTTATAAGTATAATATCACAAGGGGATGTCATACTATAAAATAATGACTAAAAAATAGAAACTAAATGTCTGGATGCAAAGAGCTCGAAAAAATATGTGGTTTTAAAAAAAATGGCGCTGAAAACTAATTCTGGATGATGAAATTATGCTTGATCAAAGAAAATGTTGAAGATGTCCCCAATTAACTTGGTAGATATTAACTTGACCAACTAAAAAAAAGAACCCCCCTCTTCCCAAGATCAACCTTTGACAACCACTTTACAATAAAGTTACTTTTAAGTTAATCAGTTTTGTAGAATAAGTAATGTTCATGCACTAAAAAGTAGCTTAATAAGACTTGAACTCAAGACCTATTAATGAATAAAACAACTTTGTACCAAGTGAGCTAAGTTTAAAAGGTACATAAAAGAATGGAAAGAGGAAGGGTTTTTTTTTTTTACTCTTCTCTCTCGTTCTCCATGCTTGCCTTTTTTTTCTTGCAAATCACAAAAAAATGAAAAACAAAAACAAAAAAAACTTTTTCCACACAATGGGGTTAGATCTTGGTTAGTTTACCCGGAAAGTCTACATTTTCAAGTTTTCTAGTTTTTTTTATTTGTCGTGATCACACAAGGTGCACAACAATGAACATACGTAGCCGAGAAGACAAGAAAAAAACTTTTCCTTTCTGTTTCTGATTCGCCGCGATCGCACAAGGTGCACGGCAAAGAGCATATGCAACCAAGGAAGGCAATAATCCGAGACTAAAAAAATAAATATCTAATAATAAAACTGAAAAAATATGAGAGATTCAAAAAAAAAATTAAACAAATCCTTCACTGTAACATTATACCTTCAGATTTGCCGAAATGGGTGTTTCTGGATCAAACGGAAATGGTTTTTGGTAAAATGGAAACGTTACTCTGGACACAATGGAACAACTCCCATAGGCCAAAAATGCACAAAAACTCTAGAACCAAAAACCCTTTCAAATTTTTGGCAACACCAGTTCCAGATCTTGATCAAAACTGAAAGTGGCTCTTCATGAATGCTCTGATACCATGTTCGGGTACACATGCTACTCCAAAAATACTGAACACCTTGAGCAACCGGTTCACATAAATAGATCACGGATCAACACACTGATGTTTGTCACGTGGTTAAAACCCCCGAGAGGGAAACAGTCCACAGCCCTAGCCAAATAGCTACTTGGAGCAATTTATTATGCAAAAGAAAAAAAAGTTACATATGAGCTTCTCATAATCGATCAACTAGCCAAGGACCCTCCATGCTCTTTAACTAGAGATCATGGACCAATCGGGTGTTAAGCCATGGATCAATGGTAGGTATGATCTAAGAGAAGTTGAATCATCGAATCACTTTATGTCTAGAGCATATTGTGACCGTCGGATTAGAATATTTACAAATGCATACTAATGCATACTAAAGAAACACATTTTACCTAACAGATATATTACACAAGTTGATCTTAACTAACTCCTAAGTGTCTAAATATCCTAACATGTTACTTGATGTATTTTCTCTTAGTATTATGAAATATTACAGATGGTATAATATATATTGAAAGAGATATATGATGTTGTAAGAACACAAAATGGTAGAATATACAATAGCATAGTATCTGTTTATCCTTGTAGGGAAAGTGAACTCAATAGAAATACAAAAATACATAACAAAATTTAACTCGGAGAGAGGTCTAAGTGAGTTGAAAGAAACAAATATACTTTTAAACAAGCAAAGTGTTAGTTTTATTAGAATAAGAATGAAGGACAAGACTAGGTCCTTAGAACTTTTATGTTTCTAATCATAAAACGTGTATATACTCATAAAAGTTGTTTGAGTCATTTATCTTATTTTTTTTATATTTTATGACATTTTTATATTGAGAGACGAAGTTATGTGTATTGTACAATTTAGATGTGAAAGAAGTAACATCTTCAATAATAATAATAATAATAATAATAATAATTTATTTTTATGTTCATAATCAAGATATTATGACGCCCATGTTACTATTAAGCCCACTCAAGTTGTATGTGAATTCTCACTAAAACAGATTTCAACCATGAATTGAGTGGTACTAACTAGAGGTCCAATAACACCAATCGGGGCAGGTTAAATTAACCTCCTTAAACTAGATATGTTCCACTTATTTAAATTAAATAAAAAAAATCAAAATTGTATAAATCTAATTGAATTTTATTATTTATGTTCACAAGAGAATTTGTTTCAACATGCAACATACTTTTTTTTAGTGTTTGTAAACATCAATCATATAAGTGTTTTGTTTTTTGTTCATAAACTTAACTCATTTTTAACATTGAATTGAGTGCTTTTTCATGTAGCTTCATATGTGGGACAATGTATTGTCACATGTACCTAGTTCTTAATTTCTCCTTGTTTGCAAAGTAACTTAGACATTCTTCTATGTTTATATATTTTCATCTCTGTGCTTCCACTACTAGACATGAGTGAGAATTTATCCTGAAATCACTAAATAAATGTTTTATATGCAAACATTTTCTTTTAGAAGGAATGTTGTTTTGTGTAGGTGATCATCAAGTTGATTTCACATTCATAAAATCTCATTTGTGACTAAGTTCTTGTTCCATTTCCTTATTACCCAATTTTAAACCAAGTATTGAATCCCCAATGGCTCATTTGACAAATTTTCTTCATTGATTCCTCAATTTTTAATCCATCTAATCACTTCACCATACCAACTCTCTTATCTTAATATGTAATAATTAATTGTATAAGGTAACCATATGCTTTAATTTAATAATTAATATATATAATAAATTGACATAATGCTTCACTTTCTAAAGATAACGTACATATTGATTATGGATGAGGGGCTCTTGTTTTTTTGGGAAGAACAAGACTTTTGGTTTTTCCATAGATTCCATATTTTCACCTTATAACTATGCATGTCACCAAAATAGACTCATTTTGGGTTTGCTTCTTAAATTTTCCGCTACATGTTTCATATTTATCATTTTTTCAAGCTATTGGAAAACAGTGGGCAGATACATTAAAATATATCTTGAGCAGTTGGTTTTTTCCACACATGTTTTCATATTTTTTGAGAGATCAACATCAACTAAGTTCTACGAAACAAGATGATACTATAAAAGGGAAAATTGTTACATATGTAAAGAAAAATGTCATCCTTAAGAGTTTTATCCTTAAGTGCTAGCTCCTTTAAAAAGGAACAAAAGACACTAACTCATTTAAAAAGGAACAAAAGATACAAGACAAAACCAAAAAGTTGTTAATCATGTGGGAAACTATATTGAAATGACGATGGTGATCATGATACAAAAAATTATTGACCAATAGTTTCTACAAACAATGACCATCGGTGTCTAAAAGTGTAGATTAAGAAATCAAATCTTCTCTTAGATGATAGAAAAAATACAAAAAATATTGGTGCTCTTCCTTTCAATGTGATTGTTGTAAATAGAACTCCTAGGAAGCATAAAGAGACCTCATCCATTTACTAATTATAAATTCCATAAGGATTCGATACATCACATGAATTTGAATTAGATAACTTATTATTTGTGGATATGTCACCTTCTTTCGGGGCTCAAGGTTAAGGAAAAATAAAGGTAAAAAACATGTTCTAGGATCAATTTCCAAGGATCTCATGAAGTTCAATAAAATATGAAAAACACACATGATTGATGCATATTATCATAATTCAGCCATATTGGCTTTTCACATAAAGAAATTCTTAGAATATTTGATGCAAGTGTAATATAGATAGCGGTTATAAGAGAGAATTTTGAAAATTAATTTAAAAAATCTAAATTTTAATTATTTAATCACTATAAATAAATATTCAATTCAATTATTCTTTAATTAACTCATAATTTTGTTAAAATAATTAATAATTATTACTAACTAAAGAATGGTGATTGTACATAAAAAGTTTAACAAAAAATAATGAATTCTTTTAAGTTTGATATTTAATAATGGGTGAAATTAATTTAAAGTAATGTAAATAAGAAGTGTACTTTATTGGTTTTTTTTTTTTCGTAATTCCTATTCGAGTTATGCTACTATAGATTGAAGATTATGTTTTTAGAGCGCAATGAATTGTATAGGTAGAGTATTAAATATGAGTAGTTTAAAAAAACTATATTTATGTTTTTTTTTCTTTTTCTTTTTTAATAATAATATTTCTTATTTTTAGTTGGAGAGGAAGACTTATATTTTATTATTCTTAATAAATATTATTTTGAAAAGTTTTAGATTTTGATGATGGTAAATGGTTTTGTAATGTGTAAAACATTTAAGATAAAAATAAAATTATATTTTAAAAATTGTAAAAAAATTAAGATATTAAATAAAATTATATCTCAAAAAATAGATATAATTAAATTAGATATCTCTGAATAAAAGTTATTTACTTTTTGATAAGTTATGAGCCCTATAAAAATTTTAAATTACTTTTTTTTGAACTTAACATGTGACTTAATTAAATATTCTTGTGTGTTTAAATCTATTTTAATTAAATATTCTTGTGTTTAAATCTTTTCTTTTGAAAAGTTATAAACTTATGAGTCGCGTGATATTTTGAATTTTTTTTTTGAAAATGACAAAAAAGTTTTTAAGTTGCTTTTTATTTTTTGGAGTTAACGTGAAAACATGTCACAAATGTGACAAAGAACATCTCCCATCGTGAATGGTACAGCACTTCATTACTCTGAATGCAATAATTACAAAACCTATTATTACTGTATTATCCTTTACCAATTATTATAGCTACGCTATCTTTTACTGTTTCAAATAGCGATTCAAAATTTCAGTTTCACCTGCATTAGCAGACGAAGTGACCTGTTATGCAATATTTGTATGCATACAAATGAAATTAGCCTTTCTGTATTGCAGCAGATTTCGAGAGAAGATAGATATGCTAAATTTGATACAATTTCATCATAAATACAGGAGGTTTTGATAGAAGATAGATATGCGAAATTTGATACAATTTCATCATGTCAAACTATCTATAGGTCTACAAAATATAGGGTTTGGACTTACTCATTAAATTAGATAACGTTTGCAAACTACCATTCTTATACCTATATTGTTATCATACTGCAACTGCGAACCGACACTACGATATTGGCCTTATTGAAAAGGTGGTACTACAAGCGACATGGCCGATTTTACAAACTTTCTCAAACCCTGTAGATTTTACTTTCAGAAGACTGGATCCCCTTTGCAGATTAATGGGATGGGACTTTGGAACCGGCAATAATATGGTCTCCTCCACTCATCTCGATGTCCTCGGCCACGAGTTTTAAGCCATTGCTCTTTAGGTCTTCTTCTTTGATTTCTCCTCGCCTGGGCTTTCCCTTTCTATAAATCACGTACAGAACGAGCTGTACAGCTCCCAGGCCGAAGCCGATACCATTCGGTATCTGTACAATGAAGAGCACATTTGTTCGAATCATTCACATCTTATATATATTTTATCTGAATCTAATCTTAATGAAAAACTCGAATACTAACCCCAACAAACACGTCTCGTTGAAGCACTGCCCAGATTGCCCAGACTCCCCCGTTGATAAACAGGAAGAATGAGAGGAAAAAGGGCATGAATTCCACGCTCTTAGTTACGATGACTGTTCTCTGTTACCAGCCACATGCAGGCCAATTATAAAATAAACTAGTAAAATCCAAAACTGCACTATTTTTGCTTGAGCCATTCCCATTATAACAGCTTAAAAAAGATTCAGCCAAGCTGTTTTTAAAGCTTTTAAAGTGGAAATAAAAGCTTACCATGACTGCTAGTGGGGAACCATACATGCTTAATGTTAAGCACACGCAGAGAACTCCTATTACAGTTATTCGCGTATGTTGATTCAGTGCCAGAAAGGTCACTAAAAACACAACAACGAAGAATACTACATCAACAAGCAGCACCAGCAAAACAGTCTTGAGCTGCATAACAATAGCAATTAGAAATATCATATATTTATGTGGAAAATTGAGATCTCGAGTACATCTCAGAATCTATTAATTGCAACACTTTTTTTTGGAACATTCCATCAATGTGGCCAAGCAAGTATATACATTCCAAAAAAAGGACAACTCATTAAACTAATAACAACATTTACGACGACCCATTAAACTAATAATAACATTTACAACAATCCACTAAACCAATGTGGCGTGATCAGTTCTATATATGTATAAATTCACTCTAGGGTTTCGTACCTCTCATAGCATAAAACTAATAATTACATTTATAACAATCCGCTAAACAAATGTGATCAGTATATATATATATATATATATATATATA
>LPNX010128748.1:493142-530952 GCA_001517045.1 Pseudotsuga menziesii
CGGTTTCCATTAAAGCGCCTGTCCCATTGACAGTAGAGATCAACAGCCCTCCGGGCTTTAATAATCCATAATATGTCCACTGCAAAGTGCTCAACAACGTGCAGATATAAGGCAGAGACTTGAAATCCTGTGTGGACTTACTCTTCACTATGCGCCAAAATGTGTTCCTGTCAAGCCAAACCAAAACCTAATCAGCAATCAAAATTGACAGAGTCCCTTACAGAGTCCCTTTAAAACATATCAGAGCTTACAGTGGGGAGATGAAAACGAGGATCGATATCACATTTCCTGCGCCATTTTGCCCAAACATCAAATAAATTAGAAAGATCACATCACAGTCCAATTTCTCAAAGTAATTGAGCAATCTACTTGAAATCTGAAACCACATTTACATTTGTATGAAACTACAGTATTAAATGCAGTTCTGATCGGATGTATAGATTTATTGAGGAGAATCGCACCTATAACACCAAGAATGAAGCTCATATCCGCCATCTCCACTGTATGCTCAGAACCAGTACAAATTATTTTCTTCTACCAGTACATATATGCTCGTGCACTGCGCATTGTCTAATTTATACAACGTTGAATAGTCCAAGCCAACAATACGAGCGAGTGAGTGAGGGCCACGTAAAAGATGAGAGAATTTCTTGTGAAGCGCTCAACCAAAGACTGAATTTACTGGCAGTGGTGGCCCATTTAGATGCCCTGAATAAAGCTACCACGGCATGCATTGCATTTCACTCATGTGTTATTCCCCTTGATCTCATCACCAACGCTACTACTTTTGTCGGTGTGTAATTGTCCTGGGAAGGTCAGATCTCGTCACAGTTAGACAATTTCTTTATTTGTTATTTGAACAGAGTTAAATTCTGGATTGTCATTAATGCCGGCACAAAAAAACACACAGGTGCACTCTATGATTCTTGACATGATGATCGAGAAGTTCATTGCGTCATTTGCCATTACAAATCATTACACAGGTCCGCGATATTATTCTTCGAGGATGGTCAACAACTTCGTTGAATTTATCAAGCGCAGCGTAGAATATCACGTGGAGTACAAGAGAAATTGGGAAAGAACGTCCTAAGCCGCACAATTAGGTTCAATGTCTCTACGGTACAGTGTACAGCAATATGCCATGGTGGCCAAAATTAATCAGCTTGCTGCTCAGGTTGTAATGCTATAGTTGCTGAGTAGCAGGTAGTTGGATCTCAAGCAACTTGAAATCTTTGAGAATTAATAGCCTGCTACCTAGATGCAGTAGCATTAAAGAGTGGGCAATAAGCTGGTTATTGATGGGGTTATGCTGTAAAAAAAACCATATTACTTACAGTGTAGAAAGTGCAGTATAAGAGTGAGTTGGCAGCAGGCTGGTTATTGATGAGGTTATGGGGTAAAAAAAAATCATATCACTTTCATTGTAAAATAAAGTGCAGTATAAAAGTAATTATAAGTGGATTAGACTTTTTTATTTGAGATTTGGGGTGGACTATGGCCTATGCTTTTTCATCTACTAATCCTGAGACAAGTGTACTCTCCATAGAATACGAGGAATAAAAAATATATTTCAAACAGTATTCCTTTTCATGATTATCTCTTAACCATTTGATCTCTATAGGCCTGATCCACCACAAACTATGTGGATATGCTAGTTGGTAACGGAAACTTTTTTACTATTTGCTTATTTATTTTTAAGAGTGAGCTTGAATCTAACAACACTATTTGTTTTTGAACTTGTAATTTTTATTGTTAAAATTGCAATTTTGCAGTAATAAATTCAATATTTATATACTACTAAATCTTACAATTAAGTTAAATGTAGTTACTTTATACCTATCTGCAATAATTATGCGATACCATACTTTAAGATACCTCCTAATAAGTTATTGAAAGTTAACTAATAAGTACACTTACTAACTTTATATCAACATATAATAAGTGAAATAAGTAGCATAGTTGCTGAGTACCTTTCTCTTATGTAAAAGTTACATAAGTTTTCTTTTAAATATTTTATTACTATATTAGTTGTGTTTTTGTCTAAAAAAACTAAAATAACTATTAATCTAAAGTATAATTTAAAAGTTTTTTATAATGTTTTTTAAAGTTTTAGTAATAAATTATCAAATTATTTATAAAATATGTTACTATATGTGAAATTAAAAAATATCTTTAAAAGAGTTTTTAAAGGAAAGGTACATGTATTAAAGTTTCTTTACTAAAAGTATTAATTGGATAATTAGTTGCAGTAGTTTGTAATAAATAGAATAAACAACAAGCATGTACTTAGTAAGTGCTTCTTAAGATAAGTTGAATTAGTCTTATTGAGTTCAATGTTGTGCCTCAAGATAATAATTGAATTAGTGGTATCTAGTTTAGTATTTCTTCTTAAAGATATATTAAATTAATAACATCAAGATAAAGTGTTTAAGAAAAGAGTTCATTAATTTTAGTATATGAAACATTAAATGTTCCTATATATCTTAAAAATGGAAGTAAAATTAATATAGATTTTTTGCAATTTATAGGAAAATACATTCACATTATCCACATTGAGTGAATATATTGAAGATGTAAAGGGCAAGCCATAAACAACAGTGCTAAAAGAATCTCAAGAGATAAACTAAAAAGAAGCAATCATTAGATCGTTAGAACCACCAAGAGTGACATTACTTTGTAAGAAAGATCAAATTGTGGAGATGCATCAATATTTCTTGCAGTTAGAAAAGCCTCATAAAGCATACGTAATAAGTGCAAATCAAAGTATTTAAAGTTGATTAAAACAAATTGACATTTCATTTAGTTAAAAGCTGTAAATTTTCCTTTAATATTAGGCTAGGGCTAAAGAGTGCATGCAAAATATCAAATGATAACCACACATGAATATATTTTAGAGTATGCAAGGGAATATAAAATTGAGAAATAACTCACAACATCACATCACTATATTGACACTATTATTTTGGGTATGGAAATGCCCGAAAAAACCCAAGATGGGAAAACCACTCCATAAGTCATATATAGATTTTATTATGAGAAAATATGGAACTTTTACAATCACTGCAAATTCTCCCAAACGTGGAAAATGCAATACCCGACAGAATCACTGGGAAAATCCGAGCTAAACCTCAACACCCTCCTGTGTGAGTGTAAGACCTAGCTGTACGAAGCTCGATGATCATGGTGCTCACTCCTCCGTCTTCTCAGCTAAATCCTCTGTGTGACTTTCTCTCCCTGTTTACATATCCTATC
Organism: Pseudotsuga menziesii; assembly: GCA_001517045.1. Lineage (NCBI taxonomy): Eukaryota > Viridiplantae > Streptophyta > Pinopsida > Pinales > Pinaceae > Pseudotsuga > Pseudotsuga menziesii. Next base: position 496,395 of record LPNX010128748.1, read on the forward strand.
TCTATTGGAATACAAGTGTGTGTTCTCTCCACCAATTGATCTCTCTTTATAACTTTAGGTAAAGCTAAAACCCTAATTTCACTTTCACTTTAACTAGTGGTTCACTAAAGTTAATTTATATCACTTTAATTTATTTTCCAAAGTAAACTTAGGAAAAGTAAATTAAATACAATTAATGCTAATGCTGGTCACTTATGACGCGTTCGTTGCAATGGGCTTCTCGAAAAACATAAATCTCGACGTCAAAAAGCAATATTAGAGGTACCTACACAACTTTTTGGAATATGGCGTACGAATATGAAACATGGACAATCGGATTACCTTCCGAAATATATAACTTTTATTTACGGAAACTAAGTACAAATCCCAAAAAACGAGGTTCTTCTAAGGTTGGTATGTTATTTTTTCACAAAAAATAATGAATATGTTTGCGTTGGTCCACTTGTTTGGTATGCAAATGGTGGAATTTTATGAAAAAAAAAATTAGAGTTGTAAATAACATGTGTGTCTAGTGCATCGTTATTTTTCCATATTTATTTATGTTATAAATTTTATTTCCAAATTAAGGAAGTCATTGACGCCCTAAAATGACAAGGTCGAGCGTTGGTCCACCAGATCTTGGTTTTAACATAGTCAACGAACGATTTTTTTTTAGGATGTAGGTCTTTGTGTCTTCTTGTGCGAGTTCTTTTACTTTTTTTAAATAGGTGAGCCAATCAAAAGTTATAGCCGAAGCAAATAGACTACCTTTTGTGTTAGATTGACGTTAGTCCATTTAAAATTAAATAAAAAATAGAAAAAGATAATAAATTTAAATAAAAATTACATATTTAGAATCTCTAGACAGAGTTACACAAGTGTGTGAATTTTCATTAGCAATGGACAAGCGTGGCATATGGAAAATCATGCATGAAATAGGAGAAGTGGTAGAAAACAGTTTTTATGTCATAAGACAATCCAAACCACTTGGTTTGGCAACCCAAACCTAAAACCAAAGCAGCCAAGTCATCCACCACGTAGGTTGGAAAAAAGGTACCCACCAAAATTCTAAATTTAAATCACACGCGCGCATAGTTTAAAACACAACACACACGCACTAGAAGCACGATCGCGCTACTTTGTGCACACGTGTTAAGGACGCGTGTGCGCATTCCTTAAGTAAACATTTTATTTTATTTTATTTTCAAGCATTTGCAATGGAATGATGATGATGAACAATGATGATGATGAGGAGGAAGATGATGACAATGATGATGATGGGGATGATGACTATGATTATGAGGAGGAGGATGATGACAATGATGATGATGACTATGATGATGAGGATGAGGATGATGATGATGATGAACAATGATGGTGATGATGACGAGGATGAGGATGAGGATCACGATGACTATGACTATGATGATGATGATTATGATGATGATGATGATTACGATAATGAGGATGATGATGTTGATGACGACGATGATGATTAGGAGGAGAATGATAATGACTATGATAATGAACAATGATGGTGATGAGGAGGAGGAGGAGGATGATGATGAGGATGAGGATGAGGATGATGATGATCACGATGACTATTACAGACGGTGATTATGATGATGATGATGATGATTGCGATGATGAGGATGATGAGGACAATGATAATGACGAGGCGGATGATGATGACTATGTTGATGAACAGTGCACAGGGGCTTCACTTGTTGACCAATATCCTATCATGTTAGTTCATATTGTGGGTTTTAAAATTATTAAAAATTGAACCAATATATTGTAGGTATTAGAGGGATGAGGGGTTCAAGGTGGGGGTGGGTAGGGTGGTTTATAAGGATTGAATATAAAAAGGGGTGGGGAGGAGGTTTTAAGTATTGGGAGGGGGTTTCAACAAAAAAAAGTTTGGGTCAATATCTCTCGAAATTAAGGGTATTCTTTAATATCCCACGATCACACGTGCTATGTAAGATGTTCACTAAGTGAAGTCTCCGTGGAACAATGATGGTGATGATGATGATGATGATGAGGATGAGGATGATGACGATGCTCATGATGATGACGAACAATGATGATGATGATGGTGTTGATGATGATGATAAGGATGATTTCAATGATGATGATGAGGATGATGACTATGATGATGAGGATGAGGATGAGGATGACGACGATGATGACAATGATGATGGACAATGATGTTGATGATGATGAGGATGATGACTATGATGATGAGGATGAGGATGAGGATGACGACGATGATGACAATGATGATGGACAATGATGTTGATGATGAGGAGGAGGAGGAGGACGAGGATGATAATGATGATGACGATGATGAGGAACAATGATGATGATGATGATAGGTTTAGTTGAAACTTTGCTTTGATTTTATTTTGAAGCATTTGCAATGGAATGATGATGAGGAGGAGGAGGATGATGACAATGATGATGATGAGGATGATGACTATGATGATGATGATGAGGATGATGAGGATGATGATGATGATGATGACGATGATGAAAAATGATGGTGATGATGATGATGATGAGGATGATGAGGATGATGAGGAGGAGGAGTAGGACGATGATGATGATGAACAATGTCGGTGATGATGATTATGATGATGATGACAATGATGATGACTGTGATGATGATGAGGATGAGGATGATGAGGATGATGATGATGATGATGATGACAATGATGATGAACAATGATGGTGATGATGATGATGATGATGACGATGATGATGAGGATGAGGATGAGGATGAGGATGATGATGATGATGATGACGACGATGATGAGGAACAATGATGATGAGGATGATAGGTTTAGTTGAAACTTTGCTTTGATTTTATTTTCAATTGTTTGCAATGGAATGATGATGATGAACAATGATGATGAGGAGGAGGAGGATGATGACTATGATGATGAGCAGGAGGATAATGATGATGATGATGAACAATGGTGGTGGTGATGATGATGATGATGAGGATGAGGATGATGATGAGGATGAGGATGAGGATGAGGATGAAGATGAGGATGATGAGGATGATGAACAATGTTGGTGATGATGATTATGAGGATGATGACGAAAACAATGAAAATGATGATGAACAATGATGGTGATGATGATGATGATGATGACGATGAGGATGATGATGAGGATGATAATGATGACGATGATGATGAGGAACAAAGATGATGATGTTGCTACTGATGATAGGTTTAGTTGAAACTTTGCTTTGATTTTATTTTCAAGCATTTGCAATGGAATGATGATGATGAATAATGATGATGAGGAGGAGGAGGAGGATGACAATGATGATGATGAGGAGGAGGAGGAGGAGGAGGAGGAGGAGGAGGGTGATGATGATGATGATGGCGATGATGATAATAATGAACAATGATGGTGATGATGACGATGAGGATGAGGATGAGGATGATGATGATGATGATGATGATGAACAATGATGATGATGAGGATGATGACTATGATAATGAGGAGGAGGATAAGGATGATGATGATGGCGATGATGATGATGAGGATGAGGATGAGGATGAGGATGAGGATGAGGATGAGGATGAGGATGACAATGATGATGATAGGTTTAGTTGAAACTTTGCTTTGATTTTATTTTCAATAATTTTCAAAGGAATGATGATGATGACCATGACAATGATGATGAACAATGATGATGATGAGTAGGAGGACGATGATGATGATGATGATGAGAATGATGGCTATGATGATGGTGATGAGGATGAGGATGACGATGATGACAATGATGATGAACAATGATAGTGATGATGATGATGATGACGTTGAGGAACAATTATGATGATGATAGGTTTAGTTGAAACTTTGCTTTGATTTTATTTTCAAGCATTTTTTGATGGAATGATGATGATGACCATGAATATGATGCTGATGATGATGACGATGACAATGATGATGAACAATAATGGTAGTGATGATGATGAGGAGGAGGAGGAGGATGAAAGATGATGATTTTATTTTCAAGCATTTTCAATGGAATGATGATGATGACCATGACTATGATGATGATGATAAGGATGAGGATGATGACGATGATAAGGATGAGGATGATGATGAGGATGAGGATGATGACTATGATGAGGATAGGTTTAGTTGAAAATTTGCTTTGATTTTATTTTCAAGCATTTTCAATGGAATGGTGATGATGACCATGAATATTATGATGATGATAAGGATGAGGATGATGAGGATGATGATGAAGATGATGATGATGAAGATGATGATGATGATGATGATGATGACAATGATGATGAACAATGATGATGATGATAAGGATGATGAGGATGATGATGATGATGATGATGATGATGATGAATAATGATGGTGATGATGATGATGATGATGATGATGATGATGGTGATGATGATGATGATGACGATGATGGTGATGATGATGGTGATGACGACGATGATGAGGAACAATGATGATGAGGATGATGGTTATGATGATGAGGATGAGGATGACTATGATGAGGATGATTATGATGATGATTACGATGATGATGATTATGATGTTGATGATGGTCAGTGTTGGAGGCATCCCTTACCCTCCACTGGCCATAGGCAAGAAGCCTAAGACCTCATAGTGGTGAAGACTATATTGTAAAAATACTTGAACATGTGTGAATACAAAGTTGTTGTTGAAGAACGTTAGTCATTAAATGAGATAAAATTTAATGAGTAAATGCTCTAAATGTTAGGAAGGGCACGCGCACACGTCTAATTGTGCGTGCATGCAATATTATTTACACATGCGCATGCTCAAATACGTGTGCTTGCACCTGTTACTAGTTAAAAAAATAGAGATCTGGATTCCTGTTATTGATACCAATTTTCATGGGTTTTCTATAGTTGTTCACACATTTTGTACTCCTGAACTTTGCAATTTGGCTCACAATCCATCACCACTCTTTGATCTATTTGATAGAAGCTCACTCCTGGAATCTAACAAACACATTCAGTAGTCTTGGAAGTTAGTGGAAATATTCAAACTATAAGTTTTCATTGCAAGAAGAGATCATTTTGAATAAGTATGGTGAATTGTAAATAATTGTTTTAATTCACAAGATTTCATACCATTTCCTTGATTTATGTTTTATGATATTCCTACAACAATATCTCTCTCATAGACAACATTTAATTTCACAACAATAAATCCAAACTTCACATCTATACAAGTTTCATATTCTCCATACAATATGAAGTATGAAATGTTAACTAATTTACATTTGCACATGAATATATTTTGATTTCACACAATGATGGCATAGATGAAGTTATCTCTTGAGACTCCTCAATTTAAAAAAAAAACCTTCGAAGTCATCATGGGAGAGGGTCCTATTGTAGCTGCAACTATTTTTCCAAATTTTTTAATTTTAGGGCCCCCCTTTTTATTTGTTTTTCTTCAAACTGGCCTAGGAGTATTTTATTATTGCCAAAGTTGCCCTAAGTTCAGAAAATTATTTTAAAAAACTTGGTCTTTTTACATTTTTGTATTGGATGATTAGTCAACTATTCTTCCGATATCAGAAGTGGAGTCATCTAGCTTGTCGAGTGGTCTATCGGAAGCCTTTGGAAACCTTCATTGATGCGTTGGAGTAATCTTTTTCAACATCTTGGACTTTGTTTGCCGAAGTTCCAGCTCTTTAGTGCATGACTTATCCAATGAACCAGGTGTTCTTTCTCTTTAGTGTTTCTGTTATCCAATTAATTTTTGTCCCGCTGTCGCTTTCGTTGACCAGAAAAGGCCCGATTTGTAGTGTTTATCCCGCCCGACGTTGCAGAAGGCTAGTCCTGAAGGGATCTAAAAGCTTTACTTTTTCTTTGTCGATTCCAAAGATATTAACTTTGTCGGTAGTCGATACTCTCTTCCCAAAGTAATCACTGGGATGGTAGAGCATCCTATAGCCGATGTTGCAGAAGGCTAGTAGTAAGTGGTTTCGAGAATAGTGAATAGTGTCTTCGATGCTCGAGGTTTTTTTCTATGTAGGGTTGGGTCTGTAGTTATTTTTGTGCCCACTATTACAGATATCCTCCAGACTATTTTTCTGATGGTTTTATTGTTTTCCCACCGATGGTTTCCCTCCCGGTCATAGGTATATATATATGTTTCCATAAGACTTGTCATTTTTTTGTCGAAATAATCCAGAGAAGGTGTGCGCGCAGCTGTCAAGACCCGTGTTGTCCTCCTCTGCACCTATGGAAATATTTGCCCGTCCGGGTCGTCCACGCTGCCATTTCCAGGAAGGTTACGCGTGATTCTCTCTTCTGGGTTTTGTTTTTTATTGATTGAACCATCTTGGGTGGAGGTTAGGTTTTTCGCATAGATTTTAAGGCTTTTTCCTTCTTACATTTTTTCTTGTGAACATTTTACATCATTAAGGGCATAGCCTGTTCCTTGAGTTTTCATTTCATCGGAGGTTGAGGTTGTTTGCTGTAAGCGTTATGAGTACACCTGTGTCTTCGGCGTGAGGTTGTAGGGCATGGTGCAGACATGTGTTTCATCATCTCCACCACCCTATTCTTGGAAATTTTATGGTTGGTCGGAGGTTAAGAATCCATATTCCCTACAACCATAGTTTCCCATGGGATTCAGGAGGGTTTTCAGTCGACTAGGGTTGTTTGAGAGAGGAGTTTTCACGTTGGTTTAAGAAGTACGGTCAAATTGAGTAATTTTGAGAGTTTGTTGAGATTTAGTGGTGGAATAAGCTTGATGAGAATCAAAACACCTATATGAGATGAAGAAGAGTTTTTAAACTAGGGTTTCTGAGAGAGTGAAGCTTGGGAAGGTTTAGGAGGAAGAATTCTATCGGGTTTTCTATTTTTAAATAACTCATTTGAAAGACTGTGTTTAACCTAATTTACTAGCATGCATGTCGAAGAGGTGAATAGATATGTATATTTTCTTATCTATTACTATATCAATTGCTAGAGTTATTTAGACTAAAACATGTTACATGACTGTTACAGGTCGATTGCCATTACAACAACATGCCAAAGAGACAGAAGAAGAAAGCCCAGGTGGTTGAAGAGGATCCTAAGGTAGAAATAATAACCAAGGTAGAATTCATCTATGAAGACACCAAAGCCACAATTGGAGTAGAACCTAATTACAAATGGGGAGAAATTTTCAAAATGATCTCAAACTAGAATGTCCTTGATGCTGGGCTTGAATAAATGGCAATTTATGCTAACATTGAAAAGTCAGCTTTGATGAAAGTGGCTACTAGGCTTGAATTGTTTTCGTGCTCAGAAGTAATCGGTTGGATTCTGCCCAGGGCAAATGTGACGAGAATGATATTAGAAAATACTGCAAATCAATGCTATGCTGCATATAGCCCTGCCTATGTGTCTATGGCATACCATCTACCCTCACCACAGGTCTATCTAACAGAAAGTTGGTTAAAGGAAGTAGGTCTAGACCTGGTAGAGATGGTAAAGAGGATGATGATCCCAGGGAAAAAATTTAGAACAAGACCTTTGGGAGAATATGATACCTCAACGCTTCATGCTCCTTACAGATTTATGGCTTTGATGCTTAACAAGATTTTTGGTAGAGAAAGTGGAAAAAGTTTCAAGATTGGTTGGATACTGATCATCTTTTTTGTTGCTACACAAGGAACTATCTTCAACTGGGCCAGTATAGTGTCAAACAGTCTTTCAGCATGTATAAGTGCAACCTTGGGAGCAATATCCCAGAAGAAATCTAAATTCTACATGAGTTCTATTATAATTGATTGCATATTGTGCACTCAGGCTTTCCCTACCTTGAAGTACAATTGGGAGAAGGACAGAACCCCAGTATACACAGCTTATAAATTGTTCTGGGCTCATGAGTATTACAGTTACTATAGGGAGATTTGTGAACATTTCATTAAACCCCTATATACTCTAATTTTCCTAAAATAATGTAATTGCATGTCTGAGGAAGCATTTAAGGTCATACAAGAATTCAGGAGTTATTATCTGATGGACGATGGATTGTATGGGAGGATGTATGGGGGTTCGAGAGCTCCTTCTCTGCTCCCAAAATATGCTATAGATTATGTACTCCACATGGAGGCTGTCAGATAGTTGTACGTTGATGGAGTAGGAAATTTTTTGTTTGAACATAAAAAGGAAGTGTACCCTGCAGTACCCTTCTTTAATAGAAGCTATAAGTTTTTGAAGGTAAATAAGGAAGCAGAGTTTGTTAAAGAATTAGAATGTTTTAGCTTTGGAGAAATGAAATTTCATAGAAATGATTCCCAAAATAAGGTAGCTGATTATTGTAAAGAATCAGGACTTCATTTCAAGTACACTGACTTCTGGGACAAGGATGAGGAAACGTTTCGTAATGCTAAGAACATGATTTCCCTTAGGAAAAGGTTCAAGCAAAATATAACAACTGTGGGTGGAAAGGGAAAGGATGCACGGAAAGCTAAGAAGCTAGAAGAGGAAGAGGCCAAGAAAAGAAAATAAGATGCTAGCAGATTGGTATAAGAAGCAGAGAATTGGTTGAGGATTGAAGAAGAAGAAAAGAAACGAGCCACTGAAGAAGCAACTAAGAAGGAAGAAGAAGAAAAGAAAAGAAAAGAGGAAGTTGAGATAAATAAGAAACAGGCAGAAAGTGAGGGATTCAGGTTAACAAAACCCCAAAAGGAAAAGCAACCCACAGAGCAAGTTGATGTACAAGAAGGACAAGATCCTACAGATCAAGAACAATGACAGTCTGATCTTGATCCCTTGAAGCCTACTGTTCCTTCTGGTAGTATGTTAGGAGAATTTTCAACTTTTGAATTTGATTTGATTCCTTTCATGCCTACCTAATGGGAGGAAATACCTGATTTTAATACTATATTCTATGAAAAAGAAAAGAAGAGGATTGTTAAGAGGACCAAGAAAAAGGTAGATACTAGGGGAAAGCTAGGGAAGATGGTGACGAACAAGACATTAATACATGGTACTCATAAGGATCCACGGTTAACATCCAGGGCTAGGGTAGCTTTAACCTTAACAAATGAAGACAACATGGACAGGATCATGACTGATTTGGAGCAATCACGGAAGAACGTATCTCAGCTAAAGGAAACCTTGAAGAAAGAAAGGGATGAAAGCCAGAAGCTAAAAAGAAAATATGAAGACATGATAGGTGAAGTCAATGTTTCAAGGACATAATGAAAAAATTTGCAAGTAGATAAGGATGCTTTAGCAATATCTACAAAAAATACAAAGAAGAATTCTCAAGTTACCTTGGCAGAGTTAAAGAGCTACAGTCGGAGCATCAGAGTTAAAAGGTTGAGAAAGATAATCTTCAGCTATCATTTGGAAAATTAAATGAGGAAAAGAACAAGTTGGAAAGCAAAGTTACTGAGCTGGGAATAGAGAAAGCTACTGCAGAAGATAAGGGGAAGCAATATCAGACGCAGATAGTAGCTTTAGAAGAACATAAGAATTCATTGACAGCATCACTAAAGAATGCTATGAAGCAGAAAGATGACATCTGACCATTAAAGGAGCATGCTCTAATTCTTAGGAAAAAGATCCATCATATACAAATGTAGATAGAAGATGAAAGGTGTAAAGTTTAGCAGATAGACACCAGACTGGAAGAGATTGTAAGTACCACTTCATATTTTATGGATAGGACTCAGGACATATTGGAAATTATAAAGGGAAGAATGGTTTGGGTAGAAACCAATAAAGAATCTCCCACAGACCTATCCGTCAAAGATCAGCAAACATTGAAGCAAGAATATGAGTTAATGGAATTTTCCAGTAATATAACAGAACAATTTAAAAAAACAGTGAAGAAGACAAAGACTGCTTGTGCCAAATTCTATAGGAGAGTGCTCTTCACACACAATTGGTGTCAGACTTCTGCTGAGAAGAGATTGGAGGTGCTACCTGAACATGAACTATTTTTAAAGCATTTACAGGACATATACAATGAGGATGAACAAGCAATACAGCAGGTCAAAGATTTGGATGAATGGATATTAAAAAATGAAGTAGCACATGCATCCATGAGCATACACTTATTGGAGGACTAGATGTGCCTAATTCCTACTAGAATAGAGGGTGTGAAGACCCAAGCTACCAAGTATGAGATTAACATTCGATTCCTTGAGCCTTCTGGGTTTGAAAGCATAGCAGCAGATGATAATGCATGGAAAAAGTTCACAAATGAGCAAGATGGGCCTTCCTTGTGAAATGTTTTGGGAATATTGATTAATAATGTAATATATTATATTAATTTATGTGCACAAGCTACAGGACAAATTTTTGTAAAGGGAAGGTTGGGGAAGCTCAATAGACAATGAGGGGAAGCCTAAGAATTTTTTTCTTTTTGTATAAGTATAGGAGAGTTTTAGATAGAAAAGGACCTTTTTCCAGACTATCTTAAGGAAGTTTATTGTAAGAAGAGCTAATTCCTCTTATAATAAAGAGTTATATGTTTTCGGCTAGAGAAAGTTTTGTGGACTTTCAAATGTTTGCCATGGGCTAGTTGGATGTGAACTATTTCTTTTTCAGCTTGTTTCCATGAACTGTGAGATCGTTCTAACCTATTGAATTCTTTTATGTTATGAATGTAGGGCCTGTTTATTATTGTGAAATTTCCACATTTGTGATTGAGTAATGAATGTTATAAATAACAATAAGCTATCTTGTTGTTCATATTTCTATTGATATTCATGTGTTCAGGAATGTTAATAGCTATCTATGATTTTCTTTATACATGCAATACAATACATTACTCACCATTAATTACAGTTTTTATACCTAGGGATAGGTTAGTGAGTCTTAGTTAGTTTCTCTTTGTTTTGTGATTTAGAAGCGAGAAAGGTAAGATGAGAGGTAAGAACCTACGCATCACGTTGTGACCCTCCTCATTATCTCTATCACCTTCATTTGGTTAGGCACTTGCACATCATACATAAAGATAAAAAACTAAAAAAATATACACGATGGACCGAGCCGTAACCGGTAAAACAATTTAATCATTACTTGACCTATGGTAGTCAGACCGTAAAATGGATGGATTCCCCATACCAAATAATAATGAGCTAATTGGGAACATTTATTGGGGAAAATCCCTACTATTGTTACATGCGATTTTCTAGCCCCCAACAGTTTTGGCTCTAGAAGGAGGGCCACCATTGCATGGCTGGCCGAGGAAGCCCGCTTTCTCGAAATCACTCCATCGGTGACAGTTCTGAAAACAGTTTGCTTCACAAACCCACTCTTGAAGGAAAAGAAAAGGGTATCTTTATCCCATTGATAACGAAGTGGTTGATGATTTAAGGAGAATTACCAGGGAATATGAAAAAATATTGGACGATTTCCTATTATCTCTATCCTACCTAGAAGAGAGTATCAGAAGAAGGATCACCCTCAATTGGAAGACTCGTTGTTGGTAGAAGATCTTGAAGAATTGGTAGAAGCAGCGTTATAGGAATTTAACCAACCTTTAGATCAATTGGAACCAGATTCCCCTTACTATTCACCGTTCCAGACCCCTGTTCAGTCCCAACCTCATACTCCTCTCAGAATTGTGGCCAATGTAAATGCTAATTAGCCACCTCCACAACCTACTTGGAGGGATAGGTCACCTTTAAATCTGACACAAGATGTTACCCAAGTTTGAACCAAGTGAAGGAATTCTTGTAAATGATCATTTACAGAGTTTTTACTTGGCTTTAGAGGGACTGCGAGTTGGAGAGCATGAAGATGTGGTCTGTAGATTGTTTCCTCACACCCTAAAAGGAAAAGCAGCCTCATGGTATTTTTCCCTACCTACAAATTCAATCACAAATTGGAATACTTTTGATAGACTATTTAGAAGCAAATACGCAGTCCAAAAAACTCATGTAGCTTTAATGAAAGGGTTATGTGCTCTAAAGAAGGAAAGAGTGCATAACTTCACTGAAAAGTTTCTACTTACCTAAACAATTTTAGTACAGCCGACAAACCATCTTAAATGCCCAAATTGAATACTATACCTCAGCTCTCGGGCCTGATCTAGCTATGTTTTCCAAGAGATCGTTTAGTCCCACATTAGTAAAAACCTATGAAGAAGCTGAGAAGGTAGAGGGAGAGATGGAGAGTATAGAGAACTGTCCCACATAGTCAGAAGAGAAGACTTTTGGAAACAAGAAACCTTTATTGCTAACTAAGCCTAAGGATGAGTGATCACAAGATTTTGAAGGGATGGTGAAGATGATGTAGAAATTATCAAACAAGGTGATAGATTTAGAAAAGGAAAAAGAGGCTCATAGACCATATAAGCCTTATTATAAAAAAAGGGAAGACAATAGTCAACCTAAACCTCCTCCACACAATGCTTCAGCAATGAATTTAACTGATGTAGGCATGGACAATTTTTGTACCTTTCATCAGTAGCCTCATTCTGAGAAGAATTTCCCACAATGGATTAATTCTATGACATTAGTAATGAATCAATTATTGGACTCCAAATTTATAGAAACTGGTGAGGAGAAAGGAAAAGATCATCAACCTACAGAAAAACAAGAGAAAGATAACTTAGTTTTATGGGACTGTGTTTCTATGTTTAATATGGAATACAAATACTTTCTGATGCAAGAAGAAATAGCAGAAACTAATGTAACAACAAGAAGTCAGAATCCATTAAAAGAATATAATTCAATACTTCCAAAGATTAAGAAACTTCAAGAAAACATGAAGAAGATAAAGAACAACACTTCGAATGTTAAAATACATGAATTTGTCATTTCAAGTTAGGATCCTAAGAAATTCAACACACCTATAAAACCTACTAAAAGTAAAGCTGACAATGTCAAGAAGAATCTCAAAGAACATGAGATGGGATATGATGTTGTGGAAGACATTAAAAAGGATAAAGCAAATATCTCATTGTTTGAAATGTGCAATTTACCTCAGCAAAAGGAGAAGCTTTTAAAAGCACTTGAGACACCAGAAGAGGAGCCTCCCAGTGACAACCAAGCTGAGGAAGAGATTGGTGAGGCAAGTTTAGGAGGAAAATCTAGGTATAAAACTCCAGCATTTCTCCTAACCTTTGAAATTTTCAACTATAATGTGCATAACTATTTAGTGGACTCGGGAGCATCAGTCAATGTTATGCCACTTTTAGTATGCAATCAAATCAATGGTCAACCTAAACCATCCACTTGGAAAGTTCTTCAATTAGACAGAACAATAGTAAAAGTAATAGGAGAAATGGAGGATGTTCTAATTCATTTATTTGCAGATGAGAGGGTATGTCAGTACATTGACATTGTAGTAGCAGACATACCATATTCTTATGGTTTGGTTTTGAGCCAAGACTGGTCAGAAAGGTTAGAAGGATATTTTACATCAGATTGGTCACATTTGTGGTTGCCTTTTAAAGGATGTCAAAATCAGATAAAAGTGTTAAGAGAGACTCAAATGCAATATAATGTGACTCAGTTAGAAGGAAAAAATGAACCAGTAAACTCTGTGTTGGGAAACTATTTCATTGAACTGGAACCGGGAAACTACCAAGCTGAAGAAGCCAACAGTATACCTGATATCCAGCCTGATATCCTTCGATTTTCACGGGCTGATGAGATCGACTGTAACATAGTAGATTTAGTTTCAGATGTAGTTCGCAATTCAGTTTCAGTAGAAGTTGAAATTTTTTGGATTCTTTATTTCAATGGTTCTAAAACATTTGAGGGATCAGGGGCTAGCTGTGTCCTGATTGATCCAGAAAAAAAATAAACATTTTCTTTCATGTAGGTTAGAATTTGAATGCACAAATAACACAACCGAATACGAAGCGCTAGTTCAGGGACTTAAGAAAGCAATAGAATTGAAAGTGAAAAATATGAAAGTATATAGAGATTCTAAAATCATTTTTAAGAACATTCGGAACAAAATACACTGCATTTCACCCCATTTGAAAGCTTACCAAAATGAAGTTTGGGAGTTGCCGAATTTGCCGATAAATTTTCATGCATTCAATATTGTGTCAATTCCTAGATTAAAAAATGCAGTAGCTGATTTATTAGCTACCTCAGCGGTAAGATTAGTACCTTCAAATAATAGATTCTCTACTGAATTAATTTTCAATCCTTCTGTTCCAAATAACATCACAAATCTAATGGTTTTTTATAGTGATCAGTAGATCTTGGAGTGTTTGATGGATTATGATACTTTCAAAGGAGCAATAATAGATGATGAAGAACATCAAGCAGAATTAAGTTTGGGAACTTTATTCCAAAAGGATTCAAGACCTTGGAACAAATGTTTGATTTAGATAACAAGTTTAGAAATCCAGCGAACGTCAAGAATCATAGCTCGTCTTTACAATTCAAGTTGATAAATTTAGGGACTGAACCTGAACCCAAATATGTAAATTTGGGGAAGTGTTGTTCTCTAGGTGAAAGGAGTAAGTTCATTAGTTTATTCAAGCAGTACAGGGATGTGTTTTCTTGGACCTATGAATATCTCAAAACTTATGACAGAAATATCATAAAACATGTTATCCCAATGAAAGTTGGAATCAAGCCTTACCAATAGCCTTTGAGAAAGATGCATCCTAAGCTGGAACCTTTAATTCAAAGAGAGGTAAAAAAGTTGTTGGATGCTAAAATCATATTTAAAGTCAGACATTCAGAATGGTTTTCTAACTTGGTACCAGTATGGAAAAATTCTGGAGAAATCAGACTTTGCATAGATTTCAGAAATTTTAATCGTGCATCAGATAAAGATAATTATCCTATCCCACCCATGGAGAAAATACTACAGATGGTTTCAGGATATGAATTGTTTTCATTATTAAAGGGATTCTCCGGTTATAATTAAGTATTAGTAGTAGAAGAAGACATGATCAAAACCACTTTTAGAACCGAGTGGGGAACTTTTGCGTATAGAAGGATTCCCTTTGGCTTATCAATGCTAGAGCTACATTCCAGAGGTCCATGGATATAGGTTTTCATGGTCTGATTGGTCGTAGTGTTGTGTTTTATCTAGATGATGTTACAATATTTTTGAAAAAAAGAGAAGAGCATGCATTTCATTTGAAACAGATTTTCGAGCGTTACCGAAAATATGGTATTTCACTAAATCTCAAGAAATGTGTGTTTGCAGTCATAGAAGGAAAGCTACTGGGTCATGTCATTTCTAATAAAGGGATCTCCATAGAACTAGAGAGGATTAGAGCCATAGAATAGATCCCTTTACCCCATAATAAAAAGGGTATGCAATCTTTTATGGGAACACTCAACTTTGTGTGAAGGTTTGTACTAGACTTTGCTCAAATCGTCAAACCTTTGCAGCAAATGGTTAAGGAGAGTGTGCATTTCAAATGGACTGATTTGGAAAAGAATTCATTTAGCAAGATAAAAACGTATGTTTCTCATGCACCATCACTCAAAAGTCCAAATTTTGAAAAGGATTTTATTCTGTACATTTTTGCGTCTGATGATTCATTAGCAGTTGTGCTTACACAGAAAGAAGATGGGGGAGATGAGTACCCCATATCATTTATGAGCACTGGTCTGCAAGGGGCTGAATTGAATTATCCAGCAGTTGACAAACAAGCTTATGCAGTTTTTAAAGCGGTAAAACAATTCAGGCCATATATACTTAAGAATCACACCAAAGTAATAGTTCCACACCGAGCCGTACGATCTCAATTCCACGCCCAACCATACGATCTCTTTTTGTACAAAAGGAATTAGGAGAAAGAAGAGATAACTGGGTGACTACTTTACAAGAATACGATCTTGAGTTCAAACCAGCAACCATAGTTAAAGGACAAGGACTTTGTAAACTAATGACTGAGGGTCAAAATAATGAAGAAAGCAGCTGGGATAATGAAGCTGAACTGCATATGGTGGATGTATGTCCTCTGTTTAGAGCTCCAGTCTCTTGGTATCAGGATCTAATACATTATCTCCAAGTAGGGTATTTGCCGAAGCATTGGAGTCCCAAGCAAATAAGATCATTACATCTAAAATCAGCTTTATATCAGATCATTGATGGAGTATTGTTCAGAAAGAACTACGATGGAGTCTTTCTCAGGTGCTTGGAACAAGAAGATGCAAAGAAGGTCGTAGCGGAATTGCATGATGGACCTGTTGGAGGTCACTTTTCTGGAGACACAACAGCACATAAGATTCTCAAAGCTGGATATTACTGGGCTACATTGTTTAAGGATGCTCATGTTCATGTTAGAAAATGTGATGCTTGTCAAAGATGTGTTGGAAGACACACCAAAGAAGTAGGACCATTAAAACCAGTAATTATATCAGAACCATTTTAACAATGGGGAATCGACATTATCAAAGAAATAAACCCAAACTCCTCATTACAACATAAGTACATTCTGACAGCAACTGATTATTTTACAAGATGGGTCGAGGCTATTCCATTACAAAAAGTAAACGAAGATGCAGTTATGGATTTCTTACAAAACCACATTATGACCAGGTTTGGGGTTCCAATTTCCTTGGTTTTTTATAATGCTTCTTATTTTTCTTCTATTTGATTAATTGCATTTTACAATGAAAGAGGAATTAAGTTGCATTATTCTACAAATTATTACCCACAAGGAAATGGTTTGGCGGAATCCACAAAAAAAATCTGATTAGAATTCTAAAGAAAATGGTGATAGAAAATCAAAGGAGCTTACCTAATGCTCTCTAGGATGATAGAGTCACACCCAAGAATTCCTTAGGTGTGTCACCATACACTCTCATTTATGGAAAGGAAGTTGTCCTCCCTCCTAATATTCTATTGCCATCTTCCATAATAGCCCAAGAGTCTAGGGGTACTGATAATGAAATTCTACAAATCTGAATCTATAATCTGTTGAAGTCAGAAGAGTCTAGGTCCAAAGCCTGGGAAAGGTTTAAGAATCAACAAGAAATGGTGAAGCATTGGTTTGACAAGCACAAATCTGGGAACAAAGAGTTAGAAGTAGGAGATCTGGTTCTTAAGTGGGATCACCCGCGTGATAAGAAGGGAAAGCACACTAAGTTTCAGCAGTTATGGGTAGTCCCTTTTCAAATTGCAGCAAAGCTAGGCCCCTCGACTTACAAGTTGCAGGACTTACAGGGGTGGGAAAAGAACTTACCAGTAAATGGTTTAGTTCTCAAGCCTTATTTTTCTTGATCATTTTGATTTTGGTTTTTTGTACATAAATAAACGTTTGGTTTATTTTTTACTTCAGATTTTTTTAGTTGTTTCGTTTATTTGCTTAGAGTTTGATTGATTATAAATTTTTGTTTTGCTTATGGTCAATAAAACAACACGACTTTTGGTTGTATGGAGTTCATCAGAATTATGGATTAACTAAAATATTTGACTACAAGACTGCCTACTATTGATTCATATAATGTTTGAAAGAATTTCTTCAAGTTTAGCATATTTTCTAAATGGTTATGAACACATTGAATTCATGCTTAATCCTTGTGAAATAACTGAGGAAAGAAAAGTCTAGAGTACTATTTTGAGGCTCCATTCATATCACATTAAAAAACTGTCCTAGGGGGTAACAACAAAAGACCCATGGAAAGGATGCAAGGTAAACAGTGTATTATATTTAAATAATCCCATTCCATGAATTGAAAGCCAAAAGGTTGATGAGAGTCAAAATATCCTAAAAAAGAAATATGTATCAAAGCATGTACTGAACCAAATCAGTATGAATGAGATTTCCAAAGTTCTTCTCTATCCATGAGTTGAAATTAAACTATCTCTCACACAAAAGGACACTATGGATAGAGAATCCTAAATTAAAATTCAGAAAGAAGGCAAACACGAGGACTCAAAAGGGGACAAAAGTCCACAAGCACAAAAAATGCAAAATGGCATGGGAATGAGGAAAAAACGGATATATTTGTTTACCATATGTTATGATCCTGTGGTGTCTAAGTTGGAAGCCACTCAAACACAGAGGTAAAACGAAACTCATACTCTTGGCCTCGAAAGCGTTATCCAGACTTTGAAATCCTGGTTCCCCTTTTTTCCTTAAGTTGGAATATAATCAATGATTAAAGTGAATAAATCATGCATTTGGTAATTCAAATATCTTGAATAAATTTAGCAAATTGGTATTATCAAAACATTTTATTGATCAAAGAGTAAATTGTTCAAAGATCTGTGCTCACCAGGTAGTCGCCAATTGTTGCAGCTGCAACTATTTCCTCAAAATTTTAATTTTAGGGCCCCCCTTTTTATTTGTTTTTCTTCAAACTGGCATAGGACTATTTTAATATTGCCAAAGTTTCCCTGAGTTTAGAAAATTATTTTTAAAAACTTGGTCTTTTTACTTTTCTATATCGGATGATTAGTCAACTATTCTTCCGATATCGGAAGCATAGTGGACTAGCCTTCCGACGTTCTGGAAGTGGAGTCATCTAGCTTACCAAGTGGTCTATCAGAAGCCTTTGGAAACCTTTGCCGATGCATCAAGTAAGCTTTTTCAACCTCTTGGAATTTTTTTTCCAAAGTTTCGGCTCTTTAGTGCATGACTTATCCGATGAACCAGGTGTTCTTTCTCTTTAGTGTTTTTGTTATCCGATTAATTTTTCTCCTGTTGTCACATTGGTTGAACGGAAAAGGCTGGAGTAGTAGTGTTTATCCTGCCTGATGTTGCAAAAGGCTATTCTTGAAGCGATCCGAAAGCTTTACTTTTTCTTTGCTGATTCTGAAGAGTTTAACTTTGTCGGTAGTTGATACTCGCTTCCCAAAGTAATCATCGGGATGGTAGAGCAGTCTATACGTTGCAAAAGGCTAGTAGTAAGTGGTTTTGAGAATAGTGAATAGTGGTTCTGATGTCCAAGGTTGTTTTCTATGTAGGGCTGGGTCTATAGTTCTTTTCATGCCCGTTATTGTGGATATCCTCCAGACTATTTTTTCAATGGTTTTATTGTTTTCTAGAAATGGTTTCCCACTCGGTCATAGGTATATATATATGTTTCCATATGACTTCTCATTTACCTGTCGAAACTATCTAGAGAGGGTGTGCGCGCAGATATCAAGACCTATGTTGTCCTCCTCTGCACCTGTGGAAATATTTTTCCATCCAGGTCATCCACGCCTCCATTTCCAAGCAGGTTACCCATGATTCTCTCTTCTGGGTGGTGTATTTTACTGATTGAACCATCTTGGGTGGAGGTTAGGTTTTTTGCATAGAGTTTAGGGTTTTTTCCTTCTTACGGTTTTTCTTTTGAACATTTTACAACATTAAGGGCATAGCCCGTTGCTTGAGTTTTCATTTCATGGGAGGTTGAGTCTATCTTTTGTAAGCGTTATGAGTACGCCTGCATCTTGGGCGTGAGATTGTAGGGCATGGTGCAGATAGGAATTTCTCTGTCTGCACCACCCTATTCTTGGAAATTTAATGGTCTACTAGAGGTTAAGAAACCATATTCCCTACAACCACAGTTTCCTATGGGATTAAAAAGGGTTTTCAGTTGAATAGGGTTGTTTGAGAGAGGAGTTTACACATTGGTTTAAGAAGTATGGTCAAACTGAGTAATTTTGAGAGTTTGTTGAGATTTAGTGGTGGAATAAGCTTGATGAGAATCAAAACACCTGTATGAGATGAAGAAGAATTTTTAGACTAGGGTTTCGGAGAGAGTGAAGATTGGGCAGGTTTAGGAGGCAGCATTCTATCAGGTTTTTTGTTTTTAAATCACTCATTTGAAAGGCTGTGTTTAGCCTAATTTACCAGCATGCATGTTGAAGAGGTGAATAGATCTGTATATTTTCTTGTCTATTACTATATCGATTGCTACATTTATTTAGACTAAAACATGTTGCATGACTGTTATAGGTCGATTTCCATTACAGCAACATGCCAAAGAGACAGAAGAAGAAAGCCCAGGTGGCTGAAGAGGATCCTAAGGTAGAATTTATCTATGAAGACACCAAACCCACAACTAGAGTAGAACCAGACTACAAATGGGGACAAATTTTTAGAATGATCTCAAACCAGAATGTCTCTGATGCTGGGTTTGAAGAAATGACAATTTATGCTAACATTGAAAAGTCAACTTTGATGAAAGTGGCTACTAGGCCTGAATTGTTTCCATGCTCAGAATTAATAGGTTGGATTATTCCTAGGGTAGATGTGACGAGAATGATCTTAGAAAATATTGCAAAGAAAGGCTATGCTACATACATCCTTGCCTATGTGTCTATGGCATACCCTCTACCCTCACCATAGGCCCTCTACCCTCACCATAGGCCTATCTAACAGAAAGTTGGTTAAAGGAGGTAGGTCTGGACCTAGTAGAGATGGTAAAGAGGATGATGATCCCAGGGAATAATTTCACAAGCAAACCTTTGGGAGAATATGATACCTCAACTCTCTGTGCTCCTTACAAATTTATTGCTTTGATTCTTAACAGGATTTTTGGTAGAGCAAATGGAAAAAGTTTCAATATTGGTTTGATACCAGTCATCTTTGTTGCTACAAAAGGAACTATCTTCAACTGGGCCAGTATAATATCAAACAGTCTTTCAGCATGTATAAGTGCAGCCTTGGGAGGAGTATCCCAGAAGAAATATGAATTCTACATGAGTTCTATTCTAATTGATTGCATATTGTGCACTCAGGCTTTCCCTGCCTTGAAGTGCAATTGGGAGAAGGACAGAACCCCAATATACACAGCTTATATATTGTTTTGGGCTCATAAGTATTATAGTTACTATAGGGATATTTGTGAGCATTTCATTATACCCCTATATACTTTGATTTTCCTAACATAATGTAATTGCATGTTCGAGGAAGCATTTAAGGTCATACAAGAATTCAGGAGTTATTATCTGATGAAGGATGGATTGTATGTGAGGATGTATGGGGGTTCGAGAGCTCCTTCTCTGCTCCCAAAATATGCTGCAGATTATGTACTCATGGAGGTCGTCAGACAGTTGTACATTGATGGAGTAGGAAATTTTTTGTTTGAACATAAAAAGGAAGTGTACCCTACAGTACCCTTCTTCATTGAAATCTATAAGTTTTCAAAGGTAAAGAAGGCAGCAGAGTTTGTTAAAGAATTAGAACATTTTGTCTTTGGAGAAATGAACTTTCATAGAAATGATTCCCAGAATAAGGTAGCTTATTATCGTAAAGAAGCATGAGTTCATTTCGAGTACACTAACTTCTAGGACAAGGATGAGGAAATGTTCCACAATGCTAAGAACATGATTTCCCTCAGGAAAAGGTTCAAGAAAAAGATAAAAACTATGGGTGGAAAGGAAAGGGCTGCAGAGAAAGATAAGAAGCTAGAAGAGGAAGAAGCCAAGAAAAGAGAAGAAGATGCTAGCAGCTTGGTACAAGAAGCAAAGAATTGGTTGAGGATTGAAGAAGAAGAAGAAAAGAAACGAGTCGCTGAAGAAGCAGCTAAGAAGGAAGAAGAAGAAAAGAAAAGAAAAGAGGAAGTTGAGATAAAGAAGAAACGGGAAGAAAGTGAGGGCTTCAGGTTAACAGAACCCGAAAAGGAAAAGCAACACACAGAACAAGCTGATGTACAAGAAGGACAAGATCTTACAGATCAAGTACAAGGATAGTCCGATCTTGATCCCTTGAAGCCTACTGTTCCTTCTGGTAGTATGTTAGGAGAACTTTCAACTTTTGAATTTGATTTGATTCCTTTCATGCCTACCGAAGGGAAGGAAATACCTATTTTTAATACTATATTCTGTGACAAAGAAAAGAAGAGGATTGTTAAGAGCACTGAGAAAAACATAGATATTGGAGGAAATATAGGGAATATGGTGATGGAAAAGACAGTAGTACATGGTACTCATAAGGATCCATGTTTAATAGCCAGGGCCTGGGGTAGCTTTAACCTTAGCAAATGAAGACAACATGGACAGGATCATGACTGATCTGGAGCAGTCACAGAAGAACGTAGCTCAGCTGAAGGAAAGCTTGAAGAAAGAAAGCGATGAAATCCAGAAGCTAAAAATAAAATATGAAGACATGATAGGTGAATTCAAGGTTTCAAGGATAGAATGCCAAACTCTGCAAGCAGATAAGGATGCTTTAGCAATATCTGCAGAAAATACAAAGAAGATTTCTCAAGTTACCTTTGCGGAGTTACAAAAGCTACAGCTGGAGCATCAGAGTTTAAAAGTTGAGAAAGATAATCTTTCGCTATCGTTTGGAAAATTAAATGAGGAAAATAACAAGTTGGAAAGCAAAGTTTTTGAGCTGGGAATAGAGAAGGCTACTACAAAAGATAAGGAGAAGCAATATCAAATGCAAATAGCATCTTGTTTCCATGAACTGTGAGATCGTTCTAACCTATTGAATTCTTTTATGTTATGAATGCAATCCTATTTATTGTTGTGAAATTTCCACATTTGTGATTGAGTAATGAATGTTCTAATTAACAATAAGCTATCTTGTTGTTCATCTTTCTATTGATATTCATGTGTTCAGGAATGTTAACAGGTATTTGTGATTTTCTTTATGGATGCACTACAATACATTACTCACCATTAATTACAATTTTTGTCCCTAGGGATAGGTTAGTGAGTCTTAGTTAGTTTCTCTTTGTTTTGTGATTTAGAAGCGAGAGAGGTAAGATGAGAGGTAAGAACCCGCGCATCACGTTGTGACCCTCTTCGTTATCTCTATCGCCTACATTTAGTCAGGCACTTACACATCATACATAAAGATAAAAAACTAAAAACATATACACGATGGACCAGGCCATAACTGGTAAAACACTTTAATCGTTCCTTAACCTACGATAGTCGGACCGTAAATCGGATGGATTCCCCATACCAAAAAATAATGAGGTAATTGGGAACGTTTATTGGGGAGAATCCCTACTATTGTTACCTACGATTTTCCAAGCCCCAACAAGTCCATATTGAATAGTTCACGAAGTTTTCCATATTCTCTATACAAGATGAAGTATGCAATGTAGACCAATAATCATTTGCACATGAATATATTTTGATTTCCCACAAGTATGGCATAGATGAGGTTCTCTATTGAGACTCTTCAATTTATATAAAAACCTTGGAAGCAACCATGGGAGAGGGTCCATATTGAATAGTTCACCAACTTTTCCATGCTCTCCTCTTCATGCTAAATTTATCATAACATGCCTTTGAGCTTGACAGGGATGCCTCTTACTCAACGATTTCTCCATTTTTTGAGGGATTTGTAACCTCTTCATTGTGTCATTAGTCAATTTTTTCTCTTAATAGTTAACTTGTAACTTAATGAGTGTAATTTATTCAATTTATTCCCAAGACATCCAAACACCAACTTGTGTCTTCCCTCGCAACTAATGTGGCATATTACGTGTAATGTCATCTCGTCCGAAGGTGTTGGAAATGAAGAATATGTCACTCGTCTTCTTTTGACTTCCAATTCTTTTTGAACACAAAGGAAGTCATAATACTATAGTTTTAATACTTGGAAACTTGACTCTCTTTACTTGACTCAAATAGAGAATAGAAATGAAACTTTGGTAAGAACATAAAGAGAAACTTTTAATCAGTGTTTATGTATCAATGCCAATAATTAGCATACTAACATATATATGTAATTTAGTTAATTATGTTGGAACGCATAATTTTTCTTGTATAATGGAACTAATACCTTATTTATTGCTTCTTTTGTAGGGGTAGACATCATAATTTTGATAAATAAACTTTTGGATATGGGAAACTCACGTAATAGAGCAAGAAAAACTAGAAGGAATATCCCCATTGAAAAGGAAAATGAGGTAAGAGAAAAGGCTAGGATGGCAACGGAGAGAGTGAGACCTCGTCCAAACATTTCCATTGATACTGTGACTGATCCTAACAGAGTTGATGACATAACAAACTCTTCTTCAGAACCATGGAGCCATGTTGAAGCTCTTTAAGACATAGGTGTATTGAGATATGCTAAGTATGAAGCGTTGGACCTAGGAGCAATGATTAATTTGCAATATCTCCAAGAATACCACAACCATGTCGAGAACACTTTGATTATAGACCAACATGTGAATGAAGTACCACAACAAATAAGCCCTGGGATCCGTAGCTCATGTCCATCTTCCCTACCTCAACTATCTACTGCAAGAAAAAGGACTCATAGACGTATCCATGTGGATGAAATTTGTTTGTCAGGCCTTGAAGGTACATTTCCCAAATGCACTATCGATTGGCAATGTAGAAAATTAATGAAGGAATATTTTGAATCCAAAGGCGATGGAGGTAAATGTCAATTATTACTATGTTTGTTAAAGTCAAATTGTTTAGTTGTTGTTAGGAGAATTCTGGGAATAAATATGGTTAGAAGTTCAGAGGCTAACAATCATATTGTTAAAAATCTCCAATCTACTTTTAATGTGATTGGGAAGACGTCATGTACTAAATATATTTTTGCAGCTCGTCGCATGTTGTCAGAAGCAATTGTAGGCAAGTCCACCTGGAAACGTCACCTCGTTTCACACACCATTGCCTCCTTTCACACACTTCTCAAATACTTAAATTAAATAGAAAAACTGTTCAGAAGTAATTTGTTATAAGAGAAAATTTGTAGACTCTGGGTGGAAAATATTGTTCGGATTTTGTTGGCAGGTTGCCTCGTTGAGATATGAAGAAAATTGATGTTGTTAAGGACTTAGTACAAAAGTTTTGGCATGATCATATCAGACCTTCATCTAATCAAAGAGATGTGCTAAAGATGAGAAAAGGTTCTACTAAATGTGAACAAACACTTCCTTGCCACAACACAGATTGAACTATATGAGATATTTACGAATGAGCACACACAATTGAACCTGGGCCAAAGGTCCTTTGAGAAATGTAAACCATGGTACATTCGTATTTGCATTGATTGAAACACATGATGTTGTAGATACCATGTAGAATATGAATATTTTTATGACATGTTTAAACATATATTTTGTGATTTGCATATTAACCTTTAGTAGGGCTGCAATGAATCCTCAATACCACTGAATGCATCGAGAGATTTTATCATCAGCAACATATGTGTCCAAGGCATGAAGGACAAAAATACTATGGAAAATCATGTCTATAAGGGAATTGTTCCAGGTGCAGTGGGTTTTCTCTTTTGAACCGTTGCATTCATGGAAGCGATGGACATCAATTTGGAAATATGAGCGTGGAGATGCAGAGCTTCAAGTACATAACCTATCAATTAGATAGTGCGAAGGAAAGTAAAAATATAGCATTGGTGAAGTCACAGATGCAAATGATTATTTCATGTTTTTCCTCTTACATGTTCAGTTTCTACATATACATTCTTTAAAGGCCACATTCTAATACGACCCTTTTTTTCATGGAAACAGGTATGGGTATGTGATTTTTTGATGGAGTTATACAAGAAAACCAAGCAGTATGATCAAAATGTGCATGTAGCGCAATGGTAGGATGAGAAGTACAAAAAATTCAGGGAAAAATTTCCCATTGGGACCATATTGTCAATTGTAGATTTTGCAGAAAACTACACTCTTCAGCCACACAATGAAATTCAGATTCAATACTATCATTCTGACCAAGTTATCATCATGGTACATATTACGTATAGTCGTGGCCCTAAGAGCAGCATTAACAATAGGATGATATAGAAGGAGACAAACTTTTACATAAGTGATGACAGATGCCATGATCTACATTATGTGCAACACTATTTTTAAATTTTCTATGACCAGCTAAAGGAGGGAGATATACAGATGGATCAACATTGGATATGGTTAGATGGCTGTGCAAGCCAGTTCAAAAATTATTGAGTATTCCAATGGATGAGTATGTTACATAAGACTTATAATGTACCGCATATATGGAACTACTTTGAGACCAGGAACGACAAAGGTGAGCATGATAGCGCTGGTGCATGATTAAGACCACACTACGAAGGGAGGAGATGAGGTTTACCAGAAACCCCCATATCAAAGATGCAGAATCCATAGTTCAATGGTGCTCTACAACAATGTCAGACCGAACTATAGTGCAACATACATCAATAGGGGTAGGAAGGCCAGTCAGGAATTTTTGGCATGTGGTTGACATAGATCGATCACGTTCCTATAGTTGCGGCACAGTACAAGGAACACATGGATTTGATTCGGTTTGAAGCTCAAACAACCGCCTAATTGAAATATGGACGCGAAAACTTGCTTGCTTTTGCAGCCCTTGTAGCAGTAGTGAATGGGATGAATGTGAATGCATGGATTGGGTTGATGATTGGGATCATCTGTCACTTGCAGTAGACCCATATGTATTCAATGAAACAACCCACTTAAAGGAGATTCAGTCAACAATTTCAATAGACTATGACCATATCTCAAATATTGTACAACCAGGACACATATATGTAGTTGTTTCCCCGAAATACTATGAATGGGGCACGAATTATTGGCTGGCACGATGCATTCAAGGTAAGCAAATCCTGAACGGATCATTGATTGATGATGAAGTCAATGAATTTACTATTGGCTCGATGGTGGTTGAGGGTGAATATCTTACACTAGATGGGAAATAAAGAAGAACTAGTGGGCATGTATTCATGTATTACAGACCAGGTTTTGTGGTCTATCACTTCACAAACTTGATTGTTGGCATGAACATCCATCTACAGACAATGTCAACCAAGAAATCAACCAAGGTGTGTTACTTCTTTCCTCAGTCAAAGCACGAGATATTGATGGAGGAAATTAGCAACAGAGAGGATCTAGATGGCTATATTGAATGAGATTGGGTAACTAGGCTTACACTCTACTTGGGCGAAATGCTAGTTTTCAAAATCTGGCCTAGAGGGATGCCTGGGCCGTGCGGAGTTGGGTGGGAGGTCACCTTGGGCACAATCCTGTGCCACAATCCCAACGAACCCAACGGTTCGTCCATCCTTAATTACACTTAATTACACTTGAGTTGACCTTTACTTAATTCCTTAAATTAAGATAAATAATCATAAACCACTCAACTCATAAATAATCAAATTATCATAATCCCATCCATCCATTGGACGCATGAGAGTCAAGAACACTGGAAAATTAATTACACTCAAAGGAACCGTAATCCATTCTAGTGGTATAAAAATGATTAAAGGAGTGTGAGAGTATCAATGCACCAAATTATTTAATCACAGGTATGAATTGTCAGCTTACACCGAATAATTTAGTTGTCCAAACAGAATATTGTCTTCAAACAACATCTAGATGCCAAATAAGTAAAAAATGAATAGAATTCCAAAGTTGTGTTCATTTGGAATGGTATTGTATTTTGGATGGAGTTTGAAATACAATAAACTCAACCCTCATAGGTAACAATTGTTCAGTTTTATTTTTGAAAGGTACATTCATGCATGGAGTTATTATTTATGCCCTATGTTTAAGTGATATGATTAGAGACAACTAACTATTTTTGCCATTCCTTTCACACTACTCGTTAGCCACTAAAGTTATGCAAGAATACAAATTTTCATCATTTGCATTCTCAATTCCTTTTGTTCTTTTTAATTAGAGATTGAATTATTTGAATGTAACTTTTAGGTGAAAATGTTCGATGCATGCATATTCAATAGACACCCTTTACTGGTTTAATCTTTTACCCATGTTTCTCTTACCTTTGCTAAAGGACTTTAAAATACATTCCTATCATCATTGCTATGATAAACAATACAAGAGCAATCCATAGTAGGTTTTTGGGTTTCCATTTAATATTGAAAAAAAATTCTAATGTGGTGCAAGAGGCTTAAGCATGTGATTAATAAAAATGTTGGTCAAAAGTGGGATATTATTGTAGCTAACTGAAACATGCTTATTTTTGTTGTCTTCCATTAGGATTGTATTGCATCTTTCAGGTTTAATTTTTTTCCAAAATTGGAGGGAGGAAATATTGTTAGGAAACCAGCATCATGTCCTTCACAGGTTTGCTAAGTCCACACTTTATATTGTTCTCTACATGTCCTACCTGCTAAACCACTACCTTTGCAACTTTCTCTCCAATTTGTGTTGCATTGGGCTACTAATCAAAAAATAATTGCTCTAATATTGTAAAATGGTATTGGACTTATGCATTATGCTTTCATCTCTAAATTTTAATTGCTATTCTAGTAACTTTTTATCCTTCTTCTATTTGAGTCAATAATTAGAATTGAATGTGAAAGAAGAAGGTATAACACAGAGAAAGGTCAAAGAGTTGTTCATGTTTAAGAGACATATTTTATATCATATACCATAGCTAAATACACCCATCTTAAGTGTTCTGGGACAAATCGGATTATGTATTTCGAAGTAACATTACTTCTATCTCTTTTTGGAGAAACATAGTTCCTTGCTTGCTTGCATATTAAGTGTTCCAATAGGGACATAGGCGGTAGTAGAGATATGATATTGTATACTTCCTTCCACTTATATGGAAACCAAATCAAATTCAAGAGATATCAGAGTTGGACTTGCTCACTATGGAGTATGACACCTGAGTAGTATGACAATGTTTTATTCCTTATGTCATGTATAATCATCATGCCGAATATTTGTTGTGTTGAACCCAAAGCCTTCAATGCAAATTGAATTCCCAAGTCCTTCTTCAACCTTTTAATAATGCTCTTACCATTGCCAACAATTTTCATGTCATTTCGGACAGAGAGTGACCAAGTGTCCCTAAATGACATTTTCATGCGACTTGCAACTAGACATAACTCGAAAAATGGAGGTCGAATCGATGAGACATCAAATCCATTGGTCTCCTGGCATGCCATTACCTCTAGTGGGCCCTCTCCACCACATTTGCATGGCCCATTGACTTCAATGTGCATTGGTTTTGTAAACTAGGTTTTTGCTCAGTTTCCTTCAATGCTACTCTCGCATTGGTGGGTCAACTCTGAAAAACCCTCCACCGTGCCAGTCTTGGTTGTGTTCCCATATCAGCATTTTCCATACACACATGTTGAAGCCAACATCATGCAATCTTTCTGCTCCATTTGGTTTTTCGCTCTCAGACTGAGAGGGACCAAGTGTCCTTGAATGACATTTTCATGCAACTTCCAACTCGACATAACTCAGCAACCGAAGTTTAGATCGATGAGCCATAAAATATGTTGGTCTCTTGGCATGCTATTACCTATAGTGGGCCCTCTCCACCATGTTTTCATATCCCAGTGACTTCAATGTGCATCAGTTTCATAAACTAGGGTTTTGCTCAGTTTCCTTCAATGCAACTCTCACATTGGTGGGTCAACTTTGCAAAACCCTCCACCATGCTAGTATTGGTGGTGTTCCCATATCGTAATTGGCCATACACACCTATCGGATCCAACAACATGAAATCCTGCTACTCTGTTTGGTTTTTCAATCCCAGATAGAGAGTGACCAAGTGTCCCTGAACAACATTTTCATGCGACTTGCAACTCGACATAACTCAGAAACTAGAGGTTGAATCAAATATCCATCCACTTTGTTGGTCTCCTGGCATGCCATTAGCTCTAATAGGCCCTCTCCACCACATATTCATGGCCCATTTCCTTCAATGTGCATTGGTTTCATAAACTAGGGTTTTGTTTAGTTTCCTTCAATGAAACTCTTGCATTGGTGGTTCAACTCTGCAAAAACCTCAACCATGCCAGTCTTGGTGGTTTTCCCATATTCAAATTATCCATACACACCTTCTGAATCCATTGACATGCCATCTTGCTACTCTGTTTGGTTTTTCGCTCCCAGACCGAGAGTGACCAAGTGTCCCTGAACAACATTTTCATGCAACTTGCAAATCAACATAACTTGGAAACAGGAGGTCAGATCGACAATAATTTTCATCCCTTGGTCTCCTAGAATTCCATTACCTCTAGTGGGCCCTCTCCACCATGTTTACATGGCCCAGTGACTTCAATGTGCATCGGTTTCGTAAACTAGGGTTTTGCTCAATTTCTTTCAATGCAACTATCGCATTGGTGGGTCAACTCTACAAAACCATCCACGGTGCCATTCTTGGTGGTGTTCCCATATCGACATTGGCTATACACAACTATTGGAGCCAACGACATGCAATCTTGCTGCTCCATTTGATTTTTCGCTCCCGGACTAAGAGTGACCAAGTGTCCCTGAACAACATTTTCATGTGACTTTCAAATCGACATAAATCGGTAACCAAAGGTCAAATCAATGAGTATTTGACTCCGTTGGTCTCCTAGAATGCCATTACCTCTAGTGGGCCCTCTCCACCATGTTTTCACGGCCTAGTGACTTCAATGCATCAATTTTGTAAACTAGGGTTTTGTTCAGTTTCCTTCATTGCAACTCTCGCATTGGTGGGTCAACTCTACAAAAACCTCCACTGTGCTAGTATTGGTGGTGTTCCCATATCATAATTGGCCATACACACTTATTGGAGCCAACTACATGCAATATTACTGCTCTGTTTGGTTTTTTTCTCCTGAACCAAGAGTTACCAAGTGCCCCTCAACAACATTTTCATGTGACTTGCAACTCGACATAACTTAGAAACCGGAGGTCGGATCAATGAGCCTTTGATTATTTTGGTCTCCTAGCATGCCATTACCTCTAGTGGGACCTTTATACCATGTTTTCACGGCCCAGTGACTTCAATGTGCATCGGTTTCATAAACTAGGGTTTTGCATAGTTTCCTTCAATGCAACTCTCGCATTGGTGGGTCAACTATGCAAAACCCTCCACCGTTCCAGTATTGGTAATGTTCCCATATAGGAATTGGCCATACACACCTGTTGGAGCCAATGACATGCAATGTTGCTGCTCCATTTGTTTTTTCTCTCCCGGATCGAGAGTGACTAAGTGTCCCTAAATGACATTTTCATGCAACTTGCAACTCGACATAACTTAACAACCGAAGGTCAGATTGAAAATCCATCGACTTTGTTGGTCTCCTAGCATGCCAATACCTCTAGTGGGCCCTCTCCACCATGTTTTCATGGCCCAGTGACTTCAATGTGCATCAGTTTTGTAAACTAGGGTTTTGCTCAGTTTCCTTCAATGCAACTCTCGCATTTGTGGGTCAACTCTGCAAAATGCTCCACCATTCCAGTCTTGGTGGTGTTCCCATATCAAAATTAGGCATACACACCTATCAAAGCTAATGGAATGTAATATTGCTACTCCTTTTGGTTTTTCTCTCCCGGACCGAGAGTGACCAAGTGTCCGTGAACGGAATTTTCATGCGACTTGCAACTCGACATAACTAGGAAACCAAAGGTCGGATCGACAATTCGTTGACTCCATCAGTCTATTGGCATGCCATTACCTCTAGTGGGCCCTCTTCACTGCATTTTCATGGCCCAGTGACCTCAATGTGCATCGGTTTGGTAAACTAGGTTTTTGTTCAGTTTCCTTCAATGTAACTCTCGCATTGGTGGGTCAACTTTGCAAAACCCTCCACCGTGCCAATCTTGGTGGTGTTCCCATATCGGGATTTCCATACACACCTATCAGATCCAATGAAATGCAATCTTTCTGCTCCATTTGGTTTTTCCCCCCAGACCGAGAGTAACCAGGTGTCCCTAAATGACATTTTCATGCGACTTACAACTTGACATAACTTGACAACCGTAGGTCAGATCGACGAGCGGTCAACTCCATTGGTATTTTGACATGCCATTACCTCTAGTGAGACCTCTCCACTACATTAAAATGGCCTTGTCATTGCAATTTTCATCAATTTCATAAACTAGGGTTTTGCTCAATTTCCTTCAATGTAACTCTCGCATTGGTGGGTCAAATCTACAAAACCCTCCATCGTGCAAGTCTTGGTAGTGTTCCCATATCTACATTATCCATACACACCTGTCAGATCCAACCACATGCAATCTTGTTGCTCAGTTTGTTTTTTCGCTATTGGATCGAGAGTGACCAAGTGTCCCTAAACGACATTTTCATGTGACTTGCAACTTGACATAACTCGGCAACCAAAGGTCAGATCGACGAGCCGTCGACTTGGTTGGTCTCTTGTCATGACATTAACTCTAGTGGGCCCTCTCCACCACATTTGCATGTCCCAATGACTCCATTTTGCATCATTTTCATAAACTAGGGTTTTGCTCAGTAGATTTATTGATGTTGTGATTTGTTGTAACAAGAGGTTCTGGATATGTTATATTCTTGGAAAGAGTTCCCTAAGGGATGTATCTTCATGGTGTTAATGCACACTTGGACTAGGGTTTATTTTGTTGGGATTACTTGTGATATTAGGATCAAGATAAGTGAAAAATCGGACCATAGTGGTCACCTTCACACACATGTTGAGGAGAAGAAAATGAGCATAGTAACCACCTTGGCACACATATTGAGGATAAGAATTGGAGCATTGTAACACCCTCTAACACATATGTCGAGCAGCATTGGGAACAAGAAGATGTGGTACACACCTAGAGGATGAATGCATTACATGAGGAAACTTGGATATGCATGAGGACACTAGGGTTTATATATGTAAGTAAACCTTAGAGAAGGAGATATAATACTAGAGGAATTGATGGTTGTCTTCCATAATCTATAGCTCTTGTTGTGAAGGAAAAGGAGGTAGAAATAGGGTTCCAATCCTGTAGAAGATACAAAGAAACGAGCTAATGTATTTTCTAATATTGCAATATTGTTCTTGTGTGATACATGGAGGCTAGGGAAATACCCTGGAAAACTTAACTTGATAAGTCTCAAGCTTCTTTTGATTCCTTGCTTAGCAGAATATTTTTTTAAGTTTAGCTGATTTTCCATGGAAGTCTTGGTTCTTTTGTTGATGCAATAGACAAAGACCTAGGGTTTGAGGAATCATCCTAGGATAGACATGTTGATGTTGAAACTGGTGTTGGACTTGTATGAAATGCTATGTGCTTCTATGATGAAAGATGATTAGGGTTTATAAACCCTAATGAGGAAAACAATTATAGTGTGGAAACCTTAATGACAAGAATGATAGTTTGGGGCTAGCTTCACTTATGGTTTCCAAATATATATACATACATATAATATATATACATATACATAAGAACTATTTAAGTTGTCCAAATATTGTGTACTTGGAGATTTGAATTTTAGCTTATATTATCTTTATGATTGGGTAGATTGTATCATTGGTTATGCATGCTAATTTGAGATAATTTTGGGTTGAATTTGTTAAGTAAACTTTAATGGTGTTTATTTTGTTATAT
The DNA here is from genome assembly GCA_001517045.1 of Pseudotsuga menziesii. Taxonomy (NCBI): domain Eukaryota; kingdom Viridiplantae; phylum Streptophyta; class Pinopsida; order Pinales; family Pinaceae; genus Pseudotsuga; species Pseudotsuga menziesii. The sequence goes on from LPNX010128748.1 coordinate 529,561, forward strand.
ATCCTAAGTGCAAACCTTTGGATAGGTCATCATGCACTTATGTACACCCAAAGAGAACACGTCGCTACCAAAGGAAGGATCAATAGGGACGACAATATAGGAAGTGAGTGGGTAAGATATGAAGGCAAGGAAGTGACATTAGGTTATGATAGGTGGGTAAGAAGGCTACTGGGGATGCCCTAAATAGTATATTATATTCAATAAGTTAGGGTAGCTTAGGATGAGTTATTGGTGTGTCTTATGGTTTCCTACTAGGTAGTATTAGAGTCTAGTTTGATAGGCAGTCCTAGGGTTAGTAAAGGTTAGAAAATGGAGTAGAAGGCCTATTGACATGGACAAGGCAAGTCCAAAACACATCCAAGATGAAGATGAGCTATGTTTTACTTATTTCTCTATGGTTTATAAAAGGAGTGCTCATGAAGCTCTAACCCTAGCTTATGTGAAGTAATCCATGATTAAGCTTTGAAGTATTTCATTTGATTAGTCTATAAATAATATATGACATATGACTACAAATCCTAGGCATGCTCATATACAAACAAAAAGGTACTTTATAAGAGGCCACAAGAGATGGTTGGGTAGGGTTGGTGTTAGGGTTTCCCTCCTAGGTTTAGGGTTTCATCATTGATTCTAAACCCTAGGTTATGCATGCTAACCCCAAAACACCATTTGGGTGAGGGTTTCCTCATTGATTATAAAGCCTAGGTTATGCATGCTAACCTTTAAAATTCAGTTAGGGTTAGGGTTTCCTCGTTGATTCTAAACCCTAGGTTATGCATGATAACCCTTAAATCGTTAAAATTGCAACAAGTATAATAGATTGTTAAAATTGCAAGTGCTCAATAGATTGTTATAAAAGACACATATTCATGAACTTGTTTCATTTTTTATTTGTCAAGGAAGAACAATTTTTATGGGACGTTATCATCATACACTAGTACAAGTGATCAATTTTGCCACAACAAAACGTGGCAATATCCACGGAAAAGCGTGGATATTGCCACGTCTAAGTGTTTTTTTTCCTGTGGAAACAATTTCGTCGCAATAGAGACGACCCCTAGTTTGCGTCGCAAGAGCAATGTTATATATTTCGTTAGATGTCTAAGCCGTTGCTATATCCACACCTGGCCATCTCTGTATCCATTCCTGGCCGTCTCTGTATCCACCCCGGGCTGTCGATGTATCCACACTGCGCCGTCGATGTATCCACGCTGAGCCGTCACTGTATCCATGGCTGTGAAATTTTTAAAAAACTTCCCGTCGCTGTATCCACGGCTATAACTGTTTTAAAAAAAAAATACAAATTCCATAAGACCAATTCCATGTGGAAGCTGGTCATAATCCTTACATAATTAGTATACCCCCCTCACATGCATACATACATCTCGCACA
>LPNX010128748.1:531111-541243 GCA_001517045.1 Pseudotsuga menziesii
TACCTCTTCATGTCTCCAGAACTATAAAAAATTATCTCTGACAACATTCTCCACAGAGGTTCCAAAGTATGGACATCCAAAGGTCCATAGTATTTCATCCACAGAGATTTCATCTATCTCTGACAACCAACACCAACCAAGTTTGTCATCCAGTTGTCAAATTTCAACCAAAGGTCCATAGTATTTACACTTCGCTGGCTCTGATACCAGATGAAATGCCTAAGAGAGGTTTCTAAGACATTTAAACCGTGCACAACTTATCTTATATGGTAAAAAGAAATACTTTACTATCAGCTGCTCATGAAGTTACAGGCACTATGTCCTTCAATGATCTTTTGGTAGGCAAGCAGCAAAAATAGAACTAGAATGAGCTCAAGATGAAATCTAGATATAATTAGTATATTTCTTATTCATTTTCAATAATTAATCAAAGGACATTTGCAATTTACCTCCACATGAGGTCTCATTTTCCTCTTCAACTTTGTTCTGATGCTATCTGTGTCAAGCTTTTGTGGAGTAGATCCTGACTCTATGTCAAGATTTTTGTGGAGTAGATTCAACTTTGTTCTTCCTCACTGGCTACCTACATTTCCTCCATTTCTAGGACTTTCTCATATTCTTTCACAGGGAAATTGTATATGTCACCATAAGTACCACTTTGCAACGGATCTCCAGCAATTGTTTCTCTATGGCCTGAACAAGAAACAAAAGTCATCATTTCTCTATTCAGGAAAGAAGACAACATATGGTGAAGGTATTGAATCAAGCAGATCCATATTTCTAGCTAGAAATCAGTCCCATATTTGGAAATATTTTTCAGCACTTCTAAGCATGGTTTGAAACAATGGTAATAATCAGGATCTATCCGCAGATAGCTGTTCAATATTACGAAACAATGGTAATAATCAGGATCTATCCCCAAATCTAAGTGCACAGGGTTCTGTTCATCTCAATTCAAAGACATTTCACTACATTGTTCTCCAGTGTCTAATTTTTCTGCATACATGAGTACAGAGCCAGCAGCTCAATCAGCTGCAACTACTACAGGGGCCTCATGAGCATTTGTACTTGTATTGGTTGATTCTGTCCTAAACTTGGATAATCTAAAAAATCTAAAAAATCTTGGATATTGTTCCAATCAGACCATCTTGTTCATCTTCCAGTTTTGTGCCTGTAACTACAACTTCAGAGCCTTGTAGGATGTGTGCTGAAACAAAGAAAACCTCTGGTCTTAATTTGGCACAAGATGCTACACCTACTGTTGATACATCATCTTCAGCTCAGAAAGGTTTCACTTTTGATGCTGGGACATCACATGCACCTTCCACCACCACGAATCACTTTAACCCAAGTTCTGGTCTCTCTCCTTATATGAAACGAGCTCTGTTGAAGAAGAAATGCAGCTTAAAGAGCGGATTGAATGGGCTCATCAGAAAGCTATGCAAGCAGCTAGAAAATTGAGCAAAGATTTCACTGAGTTGAAAACATTGAGGATGGAGAAAGATGAGACTTTGCGCTTGAAAAAGGATAAACAAGCTCGGGAAGACAACACAATGAAAAGGATTTCTGAAATGGAGAATGATTTACGGAAAGAAAATTTCCCTCACATTGCGAGTGGTTGAAAATTGTGCAGGGTGAACACTTCTAATTCAGATTAGCAAACTATGATAATACATGAGTGACAATAGCTAAATACAACAAGAGACTGTTAAATACTGAAAGATGTTGGAAACCAGTGTTGGCATTGATGTCACAAGGACAAATGCTTAATACATTGAAATGTGAAGTGTGCCAGAAGTCTAATCTATAAGCAATGAGGCCCTAATCAAACTCAGCGAGTTAGCACCTCTACTAGTAATAAGGGGCCTAAATCAGCAGTCAATATGGCCATAAAAGTCAAAGTTTGGCATTCAAACAAGGTGGGTAATCTCAGCCACATCGAAGGATTTTGAAATCCTCTTGAAACCTCTAATCTCACACAGTAATGATTTAATAGGAATTCGGATCTGTTCAATAAATGAAGTGATGCCCCAAGGATAGATCTTGTCAAGAGCACTGCTATGAATTCAGTGGTCAGCCACAATCAGTAGAATAGTTTGATACTTTGTTTTAGGAAGTGTTAGCCCTAAAACAAGCCCAAATACATCTGTGAGCCGTCGTTATCAACAATCTAATGAATGATCAAAGGAATAATCATGAAAAGTGTTTCAATCACCACTCAGCCTGGAAACAATTGACATTGAAAGCCCTAACAATGGGATGTTACATAACCTCAATGGACACTCCATGAAGAGTGGAAGTAAGAAGGAATCAAGGGCTGTAAGCAATGAACCATGAAGACTCAAGCAATATCTGATGAATACTTGTTGATTAAAATAAACCAAGATTGCAAACTTAGGTCGGCTTCATAAAGATCAAACATCACGATTTTGTTTTAAAATAAAATAAAATCACTTAAAGGAGCAGATTGGCCCTATGATCTATTTCCTTGTGACAAACATTGGATGTAAATACATAAGAAACAGACATCAAAAAAGATAATGCACTTTGATGTGAGAATAGAAGGCAGCAGAGGGATGCGAAACAACAGCAGCGTGGGGTTAGAGAGCAGCAGAAGGTGCGAGACTGTAGCAGTCTGCTATTCACAAAGGGACAAGCTTGGCATCTGTTTTTCTTTTGTGAATGTTTTAGTGGGGCAGCAGCTGTGGGATGTGAGTTGGGAACAGACAATGCTGAGTATAAATTCTGTAATTTTTGGAGTAGCAAATTGAGAGCAGACCCAGATTTATTTTTGTTTTGTAAATTTTAGTTTGGAGATCACGGTTTTGAAGATTGGTGACTGCACACATATTGTATATCTATCCAAAGCTAAGATTGGACCAACTTGGATGTATAAGGTTCAATTAGTTTTGAAGGCTAAAAATAAACTTCATTGAAGCATCTAAGTATTTGGGAGGTAGGGTGGTGCAAGGGAACATCACACATACTTGGGTTGCAGCCTAAGACATTTATCTCAGTTGGTGCTGAAAGTCCTGCAGAGGTTGAAGCCTCATAAAACATCAGTTGCAGCTGGTGTATGTAATCTGTGTTGAAGCACAGTCTTTGAAGTTTGAATATAAACTTATCAGATATAAATATTATAATATATTCTGACTTGAAGATTTCATCAATTTCTTCTTATATCAGTTGTTGTATACTTGATTTCTACGTTAATTAATGAAAAATTAATTCTGCGAGTGGTGGTTTTCGTTTATATGGCACAACTTGTCTGAGTATGGGCATGCACATTATAGCGATAGCTTTAGAGTCCATTAGAGTGTCAAGTCAAGTTATGCCATGGACACAGTGCACATGGTAGGGGTAACTTTAGAGTCCATTAGTGTGACAAGTTCAGCTGTGCAAATTACTTAGGTGCAAGTGCAACAAGAATTCAAGTGCATTTAATGGTGTGGCATACTACAGTGGGGTGGATAGACTACTCAGCTTATGGATTTATGTCAAGGTTGGTCTTTTTAATGGCACATGCTGCTTCCTAGTTTTATATTGGACAAGTGCCACCTCACTCTCAGTTGGTTCAGAGTTAAGATTTTGCACATCAATGTCATCCTTCTTGTCCTTGCGTTTTCACATATCCATCCATCATTGATGCGTTTTGCAAGCAAGGTAATGTGGAAGTTGTTGCGGCGCTGCAGGGCCAGATGGTGAAGAAGGGTCTGGCATTCAATGTTGTGACCTGAGGCTTTGGCATTCTGGGAAGAACAGCAAAGACGTGGTGCTATGCCCAACATTTCTAATTACAATTCAGTTATCAATGCCTTTTGTAAGAAAAGTAGGATATCAGTTGCAAGCAACCTCCTTAAAGATGCCTTGGACAAAGGTTTAATTCCAGATGTGATTACCTATAGGGCTTTGATTAAGGCACATTCTGAGGCAGGAAATATGCAGGAGGCCTCTGAACTTCTTGATAACATGATAGGTTGTGAAATTGTGCCAGACGACTCTCTCTATAACACTGTCATTGAAATACTTTGCAATCAATGGAAATTTGATACTAATATGAAACTCTACAATGAAATAGAAAGGAAAGGCATGCTCCCAAGTATTAGCAGTTACATGTCACTTATCAGAGTACTCTTAAAAAATTGCAGAAAGGAGGAGTTTAATGATATTCTAAATAGAACCTATGTAAAAGAATTGGCTTCTGATATCAGAACTTGCAATATGCTGACTGATTGTTTATGCATGGAAGATGCATATTTTGTCATGAATTTGTATGACAGAATGGAGGTGAAAGGTGTTGCACCTAATGCTTCTACCTACAATGCTGTCATTGGTGGACTTTGCAAAGTAGGAAAGGTAGATATGGCAGTGAAGATGCATTTGAGAATGCAGAAAATGGCTTTTCTTCCTGTTATTGAAAGCTTCAGCACCCTATGAATGGTCTTTGCAAGAAGGGCAGTTTGGAAGAGGCTAATAATATTTTTAAACTAATGCTAGAGAAAGGTTTAGTTCCTAATGTTCATATTTACAGTAAGATGATAATTTCAAACTGTAAAAGGGGATGCATAAAGGGAGCCTTAAAAATGCATTATGAAATGCAAGATAAGGGGTTATTACCAGCGCTGGAAACTTATCACTCACTCATTTATAGACTTTGCAAAGAAAGGGACACAGTTGGAGCTCTAACGATTTACAATCAAATGATTTCATAACCTGGCTAGCATCAAATGTTGCCTTGACTATTGATTTTGGTATCCCAGCAAGCAAGGCTACTTGCAGACCATAGCTTTCAGGAGAGGCACCAGACCTTAGCTTGTATAAAAAGATAAGCTACCTCTCAGTTTCTAAGAAATCTGAACTACAACTGTTGTCAATATTGGCTGCTTTCTCAGAAAGGATATTAAAATCCCCTCTGTTATGTACAATGGTGGGATTCACCTCAAATGTGCATGCCACGTGCTTCAGACTGACACAAGGGTGGGAAGCAAATTCCTTAGTTAAAGGATGATAATGTGTTGCAAAGAGAAACCTACAGTCCTTTGTTTCAACCAAATGTCGAAAAACCTGGGATGCATGAAAAGCAATCCAATACATCAAAGTCTCATCAAATTTCTTCTTACTATCCTTAATCTCGCTGTAAGTATGAGGCCAGCAGAGACTGTAAATTTTAAAGCATCCATACTATCATGAAACAACATGAGAATAAAAACAGCATTAATGATCAAGGTAGAAGCAGCCCACGAAGGCAGCAGCAGGCTTCCAGCAGCCTTCACTGAGGTGGTAGCAGGTACAGGGACTATACCATAACAAATGACTAAACTATGAAACACAAGAAAGAACTATCAAACAAGTGGCATGAATGCAAGGTTATGGATGCATGTGCAGTCTTATGTTAGGGTGCAGGATCTGGCTCAACATTTTCAGGTGATGGGAGTGTCAGAAGATGCACTTAACTTTCAATGTACAAGTGATAATGAAAAGAAAAACATATGAAACAAAGTACAGTATCATACATGATACAAAGAATAAAATCAAGACAGTAACCAGCATATAAAAAATTTGAGGGATACATAAAAAATCAATGAATACTCAAAATTCCCCATACACAACAGTCTGTGCGAAGGGGGCATCAAGTCAAATAAAAAATGAAATTCAATGACTAAACTTTACCACAGAGCCTCCAGCAACAAATGCAAATGATCCTATGTGGCAAAATTGGTGAACAACAACAGCTCCACCTGTATGAACATGATTATGTGACCCACAGATGTTTCCAAGATCAAAGCCAGTGACTTTGGAGTCTTATCGTATATTGGACTTCAAGAATGAATAAGTTGCCTCATTTAAATTTGCATAGAAGAGACAAACATCTTACCTCTACCACCACATGGCCACCCAATAGTGTACCATTTGCAAAAATATTGTGGTTTCCCAGTTTGCAATCATGAGCAATATGGCAGGAGCCCATAATAAGATTATTGTCACCAATGACCTACCAAGATAAGTCTTTGCACTGTGAGGCCTTACAGATTTAAACACAAAAACTAATTTACAAATATGCAACTGCAAGCAGATCTTCAAATGCATTTGCAAAATTTTCAAGAAAAAATGCATTAGCCCTTTTTTACCGTCTGATCCATTGGCTTGGATGATCGGTGAATGCTAGCATGTTCCCTGATGTCATTGTTGTCTCCAATATAGAGGAAGCAGTCATCACCATCCTGTGCAATTAGAAGATTCAGTGCCAATCAACCACTTTCAAAAGTCACCCAATGCTATCTATGAAATGAGAAAGTAATTGCTAACAAATAAAATTATGCATTTTAAGGGAAAACAATTCAGAGAAGAAATCACCAAGTAAACCAATGAGGATAAAGATTGGACTACATCCATTATCCCAACTGTCTTGGACATGAAAACACAACTACACTGAAGTTTACTTTTCTCAAATCTCAGAAACAAGGCTCAAAGAAAGAAAGAAAATATATTAATGTCTACAAATGACCAAAGTACAGCAAGTTACAAAGCCCATGTAGGAGTGCCTATGCCATCTGCAAAAAATCTAGAATCTAAATGAGTAGGAAGACCAACGCAAATTAACAATATAAAATGCCTAAGAGGTAAACCCTAGACAACAAAGTGGAGACCGGTCAAGTGTGAGAGTTAAAAAGAGAAGAACAAACACTCATGTTACAAGGAGCTAGCTGGCTCACTTGCAAAAATCCCAATGCAAAGGATTCTTATCTGCATTAGAATTAGTGGAGCACATTGTCTCCTCAACTACTATGTAAGCCACAATGGCCTGATGATGTCATCTAGAGAATAGCCTGAGCTAAGAAGGCCAGTCTCAAAAACTGTGCAAATGTGTCAAAGAGTGTGTTTGATCATGACGTAGTTCTATTTAGTATTTTCTGTATGTTCCCAAAATTTACATCTTTGTCAATATTTTGTTTTTGTAATTTTAATATTATTTTACTTTAAATATGTGTGTGCATGTGTGCACATGCACGTGTGCACACTCATCTTATGTATCCTGTTTTGAGGAATCTATGTATGCCCTATCCCCATGTCCCAATGTCATGTGATGTAAGACTTCAGTAACTGTTCAAGCCTTAAGCTGAATTCCTCTCCATAAATTTTTAGGTTTCAAACATTTAACAGGCCTTCTAAATTTGTAATACCATTTCTAGAATCTTTTTTCTGCCGGTAAAACCCCATTATTCATAGGTCTAGATGACAAAAAAAATTCCTAAAAGATTTGCATCCTTCTGTAATCACAGACATTAGATGCTGTGATTTTTATACTTCAGTATTGATACTACTCTTATAAAGCTAACATATGATTACCTTCTTCCCACCAGATGTTACTTTTATTAAAATTGGCATCATACTACACCCCTGTCATGCATTAAGCTGATCACTATATATATGATCTTAGCCAAGACCAAAAATATATACAAAGCAACTCAATTAGTGAGTAAGGTACAATCTGTAAACCATAGTTCATATGACTCTAACTTGTGTGAGGCATCCAGAAAACAAATTTACAAGTCAACCAAAAAAATCATAACAGAATTACAATGTGGTAAGGCCCTTCTTTTCAATATAATACCAAGCAGGATAAGAAAACAAACATAGATTGAGATCCCCTGTTCTTACCATTTTCGATGGAAAAGTACAAAATAAAGTATGATATTTAAAAAAACAGCCTGCAATATAATTCTTACTTTGTATTTCATATCTTGACATTTTACTCCAACAACTGCATGGTACACAATAAAATTGTTGTTTCCAAGAACAGTACGTCCTGGTAGATCAGAACCAACAACTGCACCACTGTTTGACAAAATTGCAACAAAACAAATCAATCATATAGACAAAAAACCTTACTGATATCCATGGTTTTGGAAACAATCTACAAAAATGAACAAGCATTGGCAAAGGCTTCCAAATTTCATAAATTTGTGTATTGTAGAATAGCTAGAATGCTTCATATCTTTCTCCTAAATAAACTGTATGCAATAGGAGTGCATGGATCCTATGGGTAACCCACATGAGTAACACACATCCTTCTCCTAACTCTGTGTTTCCACTAATATGACATCCAGGATGCAACTGGCAACAATTTCCAAGCTTTGTTGCAGGACCCACAGTACAAAATGGCCCAATCACGACGCCCTGCAAGTTGAGAATTTGTTCATTACCTCCTGTACAAAAAACAAGGCATAAATAATATTTTTTACCACAACACAGAATGTCAAGGTTTCTTACTTCCATATTTTTGACCATCTGCAAAAAATTTCCATTTTTCCCTTGAATGCAAGAATGAAGTATGGAGTGATGTAATAAACAACACTCTTAATTTCCAGAGCAACAAAATGGTAGCAGAAAATAAAATGCTGATGAGGAGGTTAATCAATTCACTAAAATACCTCCTGGCAGGATATTTCATGGATAAAAATTACAAGTCAGTGATTCTGACAATTTTTACTAACTATCTGTTCAGTTTTCACTAGAGTTGCAAACTTAGATATATGACATTTTTTTACATCCAAAGAGTAATATAACTCTGTATGAAATATCAATTTCTATCTAGAATAAAGTTAATCCCAATTACAGATATCAATTGTAAGACAAGGATAACCTTAATAATAAAAAACATTTTCCACACAGTTCCAAGGAAAACAAAAAATGTCGACATGTGAGTGTGACAAAGCATTAGAATTTTTGTGGCACTGGTTACTGCTTCTTGATGTAGTGGGATTATTGTTTTTCAGTCTCTTATTATTCAGCTTCATCTTATTGTATATTATATTAGTCTAAGCATAATGGACATTGCCATCCACCAAGAGCACCTGTGCGGCATGGTTCTCTTGTAATAACTGCTTGTACTCCTTACATATTTGTGAGTTTGCTGGAAGCAAATAAGGACATCACTCATCCTCCACTGCCTTATTGCAGGAATTTTGTGTGTTTCAATCTTTCCATAGAGTATCAAGGGTTATTTCCTTTTCACTTCTAAACTGCCATGAGTTGGTCTGGATATGAGCCATCAGTAGTTTCTGAAGTAATGAAATGCTGGCTTTCAAAGAACTTCATGGTTATTTATTTTATTCATGTCAAAAACCTCGTCAGAGCACCATATCTGGCAACCCATTTCTTTGCTAGAGTAGTAATTGGATTCTTTGACCTGTCTTTATGAATGCATCCTATAAATCGATGATAGGACATTTCTAGAAGCCAGTTAACCAATCATCCACCAAACTTTTAATCTTGAATGTTGTGCTTGGATGTTTCGCCCAAGAATCTGGTTTGTAACTCTGTAATTTCAGACTGCCTCTTTTTTGGGTGCCATGCAAGGATCTAGGAATACACCAAATACCCATTGAATGAAATGAAAAACACCCACCACAAATTCCACAAATGGGCTTCATAAAAACCTGTAAGTGCCCCAGCCCCAGCCAAAGTACTCCAAATCTAGATTCCCCATACACAACAGTCTGTGAGAAGGGGGCATCAAGTCAAATAAAAAATGAAATGGGTTCAGATGAACTTACTGCTTTGAAATCCACCATAGAGTCCGAGCAAGAATACCAATGGAACGAGCATGGATAGCAGCACCAAACCCACAACTGCAACTCCAAATTTCCTCCATCCCTTCTTCATAGACATAATTTCCTTACGAAAACGCTAATCACTGGGTGCTATTTTCCCTCCTTTCCTACACCATCAGATCTAGAGGTTTAATGCCCACAAACTCATGAGTGGGTGAACAGAAATTTATCACAGGCAGTGGTACACCCAAATCAGCAAAAGACATTCTATCCTGGAAATTGCAATTCGCTCGAAATCTAGTACTGTGGTTAATTTGAGCAAACTGTGCATACAATATCAATATGTGTGGGGAAACCTATGGATCTATACGACCCCTGGCTCTGCAGTGAGTTGAGCTGTGCGATCTGTGTTTCCATTAGGAAGGCCAAACAGACAGCCTTCTCACGGTATTATGATAAAAGTTGAATCCTTGGCGGGTATGGCATTTTTGGTTCCGCGCCCTATGTGACTTTTGGTTCCACGCCCTATGTGACTTTTGACTTGTGATGAGTTATGTAATGGAATATACACAATACTT
>LPNX010128774.1:1755-26759 GCA_001517045.1 Pseudotsuga menziesii
CCTAAGCCTTTCTCCTAATAATAAAGATCCTTTCAACCCAACTGCTAATAAACTTAGGAATATAGTCTTCTGTAGGGACTACCCCCCTTGGCTCCGTTAGGATCTGGCCCAAACGGAGGAGTTGTGGACTGTGGTGACAGTGGTCCTTAGCTCTCACTTGCCCCCAAGGACACACATAGCAGGTTGTTGACTTTCCTGTGCCCTAAAGTGTGTATTAGGCGGTAACAGTCAGTTTTAAAGTTATTAAGGATGAATTAAGTTATGGGGAAGGGGATTCTCGATATACAGTGAAGTACTGAGAATATGTCCGGATTCTGAGAAGAGTGGCTCCGCACGGGAAAATGTGGGCTAGATGGAGTCATGGGAGGGTGTTCAACACCACACCAACAAAGATGTAGCCTAACTATACCCCACGGTCGCTTTCTTGTTGTTCTCGCTTTCCTTGAAGAATTCACCCACTATTTCTCAAGCTCGTTACACCTGATTTCGATGATGTTTTGGGGAAGTTGCTTTTATTAATGTGAATTTGCTTAGTTAGATTTGAGAAATCAATCAGTGCGCATTGCTGTGCTTGACTATCCCAAAGCTCAGGGTGAACCTGCGATGGGTAAGAGCATTCACTGGAATGACAAATTGTTTTATTCCAAATTGATATCGTAAGACGAGAAAGGTAAAAGCGGTGAGACTAATTACTACGACAAGGAATATCTTTTCCCCAAATGAGCAAGCTCTTTGGGTAATTTAATAGATCAATGTTGAGTTAGTATTGCTTTCCAAAACCAAAATAGAATAATGATGCCTAAAAAAAGAATAAAATAGACTACACTACTTCCTACGGCAAAGAGTATCTTTTCCCCAATCGAATGGATTCTCTTGGGTAATTTGGTAAAGCAATGCCGGATTAGTCTACAATGAAGTAAAAAATAAATTTTTATTGCGCTATGATCAAACTAAAACTAAACTTTATCTAAAGACTTGCGAAGAGTAAATAATCACATAATGGGAAGATACAGGCTTCTCCCAAATGGGGAAAGGGGGTTGTGGGAGCTGTAATCCCGCTTGTTTTTTATTGATGATTACTTACAATGCTTCAAAGAAAACGAAACGCCTTTTGACACTTGAAGAATGGGTCAAAAAGGCTTACAAACTTGCCCGAGAAGGTGAATGAAGAAGGGGGAATTTTGGATGCTCCGGATGACCAAAAATATGAAGATTCAACAGCAACTCCTCCTCTTTTTCCTTCGGCTTGCTAAAAACCAGCGAGCTAATCACTGATAAATTGGTAAGTAGTCAATAAAATACACTTAAAATTTACACTCAGTACTTGTGCAAAGATAGAACTGTTACGCTACTTCAAGTGCTAACTACATCCAAGCTTTTAAAAGTAAAATTGAAACACTTCCTAGTTCTAGAAATGAAAGCAATTAAAACGAGAACGATTAGACTTATAGATCTGATTTTAACTTGCAAAAATAAAGTAACTGATAAAGAGTTGTATTTTTTTGTAGAAAGAGGCAGAAACAACTACTCAAGCTTGAATCTCTTGGAAAACTTGGAAATTTGAAGGTGAAACCGTAAGTGTTTTGATCTAGATCCAAGAAAAGGAGATGCAACTTAGCTCAACCTTTTACTCGGGATTATGATCTGCAAACAAAAGCTCTCACACTTGCAACAAATATATTAGATTTGGTACTTTTCACAGTTAGAAATAAAAAAAGCATGAGCTACAACTTAAGAAAACATGTCTTTTTAAATTGCTAAGAGTAAAAGAGTAAGTAAATAAATTGACAACTGGAAATATTTACTCTACGTGCTTTAAGATATCCTTCTAAGCTAGATCAATTATGAAAAATAAAGCACGACATAAATGCAGCAGTATCACCTCATCCACCAAAAGTATGCACCCATAGAGTCACACTTCATAAGCCTCCAAAGCCTTCAACTTTATTCAAATGATAACAATAAACAAATTACATGAGCAGAGGTTCGTTGCTTCCATCCTGAATGAGGAAGAAGGCCTCGCTTAAATAACCAAGAGAGACCTAGGGGGGGTGCTACCTACTCTTGAGTTGAAGAGTTAGTGAACTTTGAGTTGATCTAAGTTAAATGGGAGTGGAACTGGAGAGGCAAATGCCACCTCTCCTACCAAGTCCACCAACCCACTTGATGGCTACCACCTCACACACCTACCACTCGCTTGCTTGATGAGGTTGGCGTGAACCTCATCCTCACGTGCTAGTGTCCTTCTGATGCGCTACCTCAAAGAACCAAATCAGATGATATATTACAAACTTTAATATACCAAAGGATTTTTAACATTTATTATATGAAGAGGGGTCCACCCAAATCCCATTCGCATCCATGCTTAGTGTTAGCATTAACCTCATGTGGGTTGACGTCACCTTTATTTTGAAAACTTCATAATCGAAACTTTTTACCCAAAGTTTGAATTACCATTATGTTTGGAGAAGGGTTGCATGACACAAGGACCCACATGCCATGTCATTTCCCACTCTAAAATATTGATTTTTTACTTTTTCAAACTTTTGACTTTGGTGCATTTCGTCAAAATTTAGCATTTTTTGATGTTTTGTAGCATCTTTAGCGTAATAATGCCATATAGGACAATTTATTCACTTAGAGCATATGAAAAGTGGCCTTTAGGGTAAAGGAGGTGCTCTGAGCTTGAAAACGAGCCCATACACACCAAAAACGGACTTTGGATGACACTTTTTTTACAATTTGAATTTTTTCAATTAAACCATTAAAAAATGGCTTAAATTTTTTTTTTTCTTCCGGAATCAGACGAAACTCTAGGGGGACCTAGTACATGTCCATATGACTCAGTATCGATGCCTAACACGCTTATATACATTGACACAGGAACTTTAAAAACCTCCTAAGGCTTAACCACCAAGACGACCATTCCCGCTTTAGAGGAGCGGTGAAAAACTCGAAAATTATACATCGCTTATTCAGCATTGCATAATTGACAAGGGGAAAAACACGTTGGAATGATCGGATTGATGGCCATGTCCCAAGAAGCCAAGTCCTTTACAAAAAGTTTGCCGTGTTAGAGCATTTACTACAACGCCCTTAAGGGGTATGAACATGCACTTTATTAAAAAAAAGGACCGCAATTGGTCCCGATGTAACCATTGAACTTCTGAGTATTGATAATGAACAATTGACTCGTTCAATACTCTGGCGGCTTCTGGCGGCTCACTGGAAATCCTCTAGGTGCAAATTAGTGGATAACACCTTCTAACTACAAGGGAAAACAACTTTTTATCTCTTTCTCTCAATGTTTGTGGTCCACAAGTGTTTCTTACAATAACTGGAAGTTTATCATCACCATATAAAGAAGGTCCACATTGGATGATGTGATCCTCTGGTCTTCCTGACTGCTCCTAAGGTCAAGTGCTAGTGACTCCATCAAGGGGTGGCTAGTACCTTGATGAAACAACCTAGCTCAACCATCTAAAAGACTTAGGAGAGGATGGCATCACACATCATCATCTTGGTTCACTAACCAAGATCCTCCATTCTGAAAGAATGGATCTCAGCCCTAGGATGAGCTTCATTCCCAGACTGAATTATGTTGATCAATCCCTTGGTTCCTAACTAGGTCCTCCGTTATCCTAGAGAACGGTCCTCAACCCTAGGCTAAGCTTCTCTCCCAAACTGAATGTTGATCAACCTCTTGATCCTGACCAAGAATACACCTGCAAGACCTGCTTGGTCCTTGACCAAGAATCTACATGGTCCCATAGCAGGATGTCTTTGTCTCTTCCTGTAGGATCTACTTGGTCCTCATGACCAAGAAACTGCTTGGTCCTTGATCAGAATTCCCTAGAGACAGATAGGGGCCCTAGCTAGATGCTAGGGACTTTTCCATGGCTTCGGCCTCCTTGGTCCCAGACCAAGAACCTAGTAGACTGTTGGGGGCCCTAGATACCTGCTAGGGATTTACACTGTCTGGTTAAATGACTAGGAACCCTAGTTAACTGACTAGGGTACCATCCTCCCAGAGAATGGCTCTTGCAACTGCATTATCTTTAACAGGTTGAGGATGTGGATGTGGCAATGTGATTATTTGACATTGTTTAGTTTATATTTAAAAAAGAAAAAAGAACATTGAATTTATTGTATTTTTAATGCTTATTGTAGTCTGTTGGTTTTTGCCAATGTCCCTAGGTCCAAACCTTCTTTAATCTAGAGGCTTGACTAGTTGATGAAGTGGGGGTGGTGATACTTACCACACTAGGGTTCAATCTTGCCATAGCGAAGTGACACGTTTTGCCACTCTGAAAAAGGGGTGATCATACTCATGGAAGTGGGTTGGGCTTGATTGATGGGCAAAGTTCCTAGCCCATACTATAGTTGTGTAACTTGTGCTTCCACCTTAGTGTTGATTAGATGGCATCAATGTTAAAGAAATGTAACCGTGGAAGATATTCTATTTTGTATTATTATTGTTATTATCCCTTTCGGAGATGTTGTTCCACCGGTTAGAGATGTGGTTGATGTAATTGGTCGTGTAAAGTCTTGAGGTAAAGCCTCTGTTGTAAGCCAGGTTAGTAGTACCTACTAAAGTATTATTAAAATGTATGTTTGAGTCTTCCAAGGCAAGTCGGCCCTGGCAGCAAGGAGAAGTCGGCCCAGTTGGGTTATTAGGCCTCTCAGTGGATCTGTATATACTATAAATAGGAGAGGCGCCTCCCTCATTTGGACAAGCAGGAAACTCAAGTAGTTACACTAGAGAGAGAAGGACAGTCCATTTGGAGGAGAGGAAGCAGTCTAGTCTTGTTATTAGGTCTTACACTGTTCTTGGGTGAAGTCTATATAGAGGAAGTTTTGTTGGGTTTTTCACTATGAGGGTTTCCTAGGATAAATCTTTGTGTTCTCCTTTGTTCTACTGTGCTTGTTATTCCTTCAGAGATTCTTTTGTTTTGGTATAACAACTTTTAAAATCTTAACATGGTATCAGAGCTAACCTGAAAGAAGACATTGTGCAACAACTCATCCGACAATTCGATAAGCTAGGGTTTACGATTTCGGATACCTCCCTCCACAGATCAGCCAAAAAAGAAGGTTCACTGAACTCGCCCTAGGAGGGCGCATCTTTCTGTCGACGCAGTTTTTCATTCTGAGGATTTTCACTTTTTGACCGAACACAACTACACAGAGAAACTAGGGTATCATATTTTCAAGATTCTATCCTTAGATTCCAGAAAAAACAAGATACAATCTAGCTCACTTTGGTGAGGCTCATCTTTTCCTCCTCTCATATCCACAAGTGATCACAGTTGGAAAATTAGGGTTTTCTAGCCAAACCCTAGGTCATCCTAAAGTTGGTTCCAGAAAAGGTCCTCAAACTGGTAAGTATTATCTGCTATATTTCCATCTGAGGTTCTCTTTCTTTAAAGATTACAAACAGTACCAAGCTTGATGAAAAGCTTGAGAGAGCAGAGAACTTTAGAGCATGGAAGTACATAATCATGGTCATCCTTGAAGAACATGACCTAGATGCTTTTATCGAGGAAGATGTCAAGGAACCACAAGGAGAAGAGGCAAAGGGCAAACACAAAAAGGATATGATTAAAGTGAAAAGGATCATAGCTAACTCTATTAAGGATTAGTTGATCTCCTAGGTATCTTCAAAGAACACTCCTAAAGAAATGTTTGATGCTCTAACTAATATGTTTGAAGGGAAGAACATCAACAAAAGAATTACCTTGAGAAACCAACTCAAGGATGTGAAGATACAAAAGTCAGAAACCATACAATCATATTTCTCTAGAGTATCTCAGATCAAAGAACAGTTGGAAGCCATTGGTGTTATCGTTGAAGAAGAAGAAGTGGCGATGACCACTCTGAATGGTCTCCCAAGAGAATGGGATTTCTTCATTAGAGGAACATGTGCTAGAAGAAAGCTAGCCAAATTCAACAAACTATGGGAAGAATGTGTACAAGAAGGAGGGATAATCAACAAAGAAGAGAAGCTAAATGACAATGAAGATAAGGCTCTAGCTACACACACTAAGAATGGTAGATTCAAAAGGAAGAGTCAAGGTTCATCTCCTAGAAGATCACCTAACTCCAAGAAGAAAACCAGAAGGGACTACACATCTTTTGAATGTTACTCATGCCATAAGATGGGACACATTGCTAAATATTGTCCTCTTAACAAAGATCAGTCTAAGAAGAGGAACTGGAAGTAACATGCCCATGCAACTGAAGAGAATGAATCAGACAAAGAAAGGATCACAGAGAATGAAGACTCTAGTGAAGGGTATGTCCTGATTTCAACTCTCACAAGAGCAATCACTCATGGAAGTGACACTTGGCTTATAGACAGTGGTGCTTCAAAACATATGACAAGACATAAGGATTCACTCTCTCGTCTTACCCAAAAATACTATTCTCACAAGGTACAACTTGGAGATGACTATCGGTACCCCATTAAAGGAATGGGAGAAGCATCCTACAAATTAAGAACTGGAAAGCTCATGAAGATGAAAGAAGTTTAATATGTTCTAGGTGTAAAGAAGAATCTTCTTTCCATCTCAACTCTAGATAAGAAAGGGTTTAGAGTTGCTTTTGTAGATGGTGAAGTCCTTATGTGCCGAAAGGGAAAACAATAGATGATGCTACTGTAATCGGTGTCGAAGGAGGAGGACTCTACAAACTAAAACGACACGAAGATTCAACTCTTACAGTTAGCATTATCAGTCCATGTGAACTATGGCATAGACGACTTGCTCATGTAAACTACAAAGCATTACCAATTGTGAGCAAGGTAGTTACATGTCTACCAGAGATCCAAATAGACCATGAAGGAGTATGTAAAGGATGTGCTCAAGGAAGGAACACCAAGAATCCATTTCCAAGCTGTAACAACAAAGCAAAGGGGATCTTGGACATTGTACACTCAGATTTGTGCGGACCGATGTCAGCCACTTCCTTAAGTGGGTATGTATATTATGTCTCCTTTATTGATGATTACTCTCGTAAGACTTGGATATACTTCTTAAAAGGCAAAGATGAAGTATTTGGAAAATTCAAGGATTTAAGGTTCTTGTGGAGAATCTATCTGAAAAGAAGATCAAGAACTTAAGATCATATAATGGAGGAGAATTCACCTCAAATGAATTCAAGGACTTCTGCAGAGAAGTTGTGATTAAGAGGGAGCTTACCACACCCTATAATCCACAACAAAATGGAGTAGTTGAAAGAAAGAATAGATCCATCATGGAAGCGGTCAAAGCAATGATCCATGATCAAGATCTGGCTATGCATCTATGGGCAGAAGCAGCAAGAACCCCAGTCTATGTCCATAATAGAATTTCTCAAAGTGCTCTTGGAAACAAAACCTCGGAAGAAATGTTCACTGGTGAAAAGCTCGAAGTAAGCCACCTAAGGATATTTGGCTGTCTCGTATACCTACATATTCCAAAAGAGAAAAGATCAAAGTTGGACCCTTCAAGAAAGAACGGAATATTTGTTGGATACAGTGAACAATCAAAAGCCTATAGAGTCCATATTCCAGGATTCCGCCAGATCAAGATCAATAGAGATGTTACATTTGATGAAGATGCAACCTTCACCAAATCCAGAAAGATCCTTGCAGATGAGGATCATGAAGAAGAGAAGGAGGCTCCTAGAGCCACAGAGGTTTTTAGACCACCAATTAGAGACATTGAAGAAGCTCCTATACAAGAAGATCATGACCTTGCAAAACTGCAAGGACTTATTGAAACACCCTAGAAGATGATCTCTGTTGCCCGCCGATGTGTACACCGTCAGCCGAAATCTTTCGGACAATTGTTTTCCGAGCGGGAAAGGTGCGGCCTTGGGGGCGAGCAAAGAGTCAGGTGTTGTCACCTGAATCTTGACTCCTCTGTTTAGGCAAACTCCTAATGAAGCCAAGGGGGTAGTCCCTACAAAGAGTTTTTAAGGCTTTTGTGTTTTAAGATATTTTTAGGTGTATGATGCAGATGGGTGTTTTGTAGGAGTTTTTTGAAAGAGATTTATAATAAAAGATCCTAGTAAGCACTTGTAATGTAATTAAAGATACACAACATTTGACAATTACAAAGTAAACCATCCACGTTATGAAAATAGATGAAAAACTGCTCTAGATAGATAATAAGCAAATGATAAGACCAGTGCGAGATGGAGTGCTTGAGATCGTTTTGCAAGGGTTCTTGGTAAATTTTATTGTAAATTTTAAAGGTGAAGTTGATTATTAAAGGGAAGGGGATCTCCAAGAAATACCTTTCGTTACTGGAGATATGTCCGCAAAATAATCTAAGTGGCTCCGTACGAGAACATGTGGGCTATCCGGAGTCTCAAAAGCGGTATTCAATACTACATCAACAAAGATGTAGCCTAACTGTGCTTCCAAGGTCTTGGTATAGTGGTTCCCGCATTCCCAGGTAGAATTTGCCCACTTTCGTTTTTTTAGCGATCAACAATGGATTTTCGTTGGTTTTTTTGGGAGAGTGTTTTGTTATGGTTGAAATTGGATTAGAATGTGAAAATTAAAGAATCTACAACTGCTTTTGGGTATCCCACAAGTGGGTAGAGCATACACAATGTAGTAAATGTAACTTCAAATTTTTAAGAGTTGTGAACAAGAACCGTTGTAACAACCCTTCAATAGAGAGCACTCTTGATCTGCCTTATGGCGAGATTCAAGAGATTTATGAAAATAAAGCAAAAGTTGATAAAGGAAAGAACTTACAACTAAACAATAAACTATCCGACAGAGAATACTCTTGATCCACCTTTCCGTGAGATTCAAAAGGTTTTAAGTTCTTTTTCTTTTAACAATTTATATAAAAAAACAAGAAAACTAATCTAAGACAGAAAGCAAAACCTCTCCGATAGAGAGTGCTCTTGATCCACTTCTCAGTGAGATTCAAGAGACTTTGGGTTCTTTCTTTTTTTTAACAATTTATATGAAATAAGAAAGCTTTAAAAACAACGAAGCAAAACTACTCTGGCAAATCGAAAAAAAATAACTTTTCCTATTTTACTTTAAGAAATTATTGTGTAGGTATAAAGCAAAGAAAAATGGACAATGGATGATACAGGCTTCCCCCAAATAGGGGAAGTGGGGTGTGGGAGCCTTTATCCCACTTGCTCTTTATTAATTGTTCCAATGCTTTGATGTTTTTTGTCTTTTCTTGAAAGCACAATATGAGAAAGGGGGGAATGAAAGAAGAGGGAAGTGCTTTTTAAGGAGTTTGTCTTTTTTGTTCTTTGTTTGCTTCTAGCCTTTGGGCTTTCTCGATTCGAGTTGAAGCTTCTTGTATTCCTGAAATAAGAGCTTTGAACACTAACTTATTAAGAGTTAGTAAAAAAGAACAAACAAAGATCTAAAATTAAGCTTTAAAGGAAACTAAGAATGAACTAGCTGAGTACTTAAGAAGAGAACTAGAAGTAAAATAGAAGATGACAGAGAAGAAATAAAACCAAAGGAGAAGCTATGAAGCGAGAGAAGGAGGATGAAAGAAGGCTACAAAGAACAAGCAAAAGAGGGCAGCAAAAGAGAGCAACAAACAAGCAAAAAGAGGGCAGCAAACAAGAGCAGCAAACAAGAGGGAGAAGGCTTGGAGAAAAATGGGAAGCTTGAAATCCAAACCTTGCCTAATCAATTTCAAGAATTCAAAATTTTACTTCAATGGTGAATAAGTGAGGTAGAACCACTAAGATCTCGAATCTTCGAAGCAACCTTGGATCTCACTTAGGAAACAATTATTGAACTTTGTACTTGGCTTCAAGAAAAGGAGATGCAAACTAGCTCAACCTTTCACTCAGTAGAATGAAGTGATCTGCAAACAAAGAACTCACACTTGCCAAAAAAGGGATTAGATCATGTGCCATTTACTAATTGGAATCAAAAGCAGCATGAAATACAACTAAATAAGACAATGCTCTTTTAGATCTCTAAGAGTAAATCAGTAAATAGATAAATTGAAACAACAAATATCTATTCTTATGTGCTTATAAAAGCCTTCCAAAGCACTGATTAATAACGACAAATTGACAAAGAAAGAGAATAATTTAAAATATATCACCTCATCCATCAAGCACATGCATCCAAAAACCACACCACATGAGCCTCCAAAGCCTTTCTTTATTCAAATGGTTGCATGAAAGCAACAAGCATTACAAAACGTTTCACCAGAGGTTCTCTGCAAAAGTTATCCACAATGAAGATGGAGAAGAGACCTCTTATTTATACAAAAAGAAGAGGGCTAATGAAGCGCTAGCGAATTTCCTCAAGGAGGGGCACAACCACCAATTGACTGTAGTCTGATTTCCTTGATCTGAGGATGAACTAGACTCTGGTAGTTGTGATTGGGGTGAGGTGGCCTCCACCTAGGCAAGGCGCTGACCCTATCACTTTGGATTCATCACCCAACGAATAAACTAATGCCCACAAGAGAATTCACCCAAGCTAGGTTAGGAAGGCACAAATCCCAAGGCCGAGTTAGCTGTAGTGCTCCGATACTGACTCAGATCAAGTGGGTGGTAATTGGAATCTTCCCAGATGCTCTTTGCCATGTCATTTAACTGTTTAGTTTATTCAATTTGGATTATTTTGGAGAGTTTTTGATTTATCTCCATTTTTTATTTCTCTGATTATTTTAATTAAATATTCGTCATTTATTAATTTTGAGAAAATATTCAATTATGTGCAAAATAATCTTCAGAATCTTAGGATAAGTGGGTCTAGGGGTTAAATGGGTACTTTGGCTTAGAAAACGAGCACCCATTTGTCAAAATCCATTCCCAAACCACTTAATTATTACATTTTGAAAATTTTCAATTAAACCATAGGAAAAATGGCTTAATTAATTGAGAAATGTAATTATTTAAAAAAATAAAAAAATAAAAACTCGAGGATGTTCGCTAATTTTTTTTTCGGACAATGTTTTATGACACCTAGGGACTTAGGAAATGACCATAGGGCATACCAATAGTGTCTAGTAGGTTCATATTTTATAGTTGGACTCTAATAACCCCCCAAGGCCTAACCGCTAAATTCGGGCATTCTAGCTTTGGAGGTTGCAGGAGAAAAACTCATTGATTATTAGTCAGTTAAAGGCAAAGCATATATGATAAGGGAAAAACTCCTTGGAATACCTTACTTAACTATTAAGTCTAAGGGAATCGAGCCACTAAGGACCCCTCTACTAGCACACTTTATTACAAACCCCATTGGGTATGGCCGTTTCGACAAAAAACATGAAAGGCTAGCCAAGACAGGCTAAGTCTGGAACAAACTGAACTTCTGAACTCTGGAAATGAACATGCATCATGTTCAATAACTGGTAGCTCAATAGAAAGTTCAACTATTGTACAAAATAGTTGGTAACAATCTCAAGAAAAAGAAGACCAGCTTGGGCTCGCGATGTAATCAAGGAAGCAGAAAGATATGGTGCACCAAAAGGAAGAAAAAGACAAAGAATCCGTTCAAACTATGTGGCACTAATGAGCAATCTTGTTGATGAAGAACCCACATGTTTTGAAGAAGCCTCGAAGAAGAAGGAATGGATGCAAGCCATGATCGAAGAATACCCGTTAATAATAAAGAATGATGTTTGGGATGTGGTGCCAAGACCAAAGGACAAATCAATAGTTTCTTCAATATGGATTTTCAAGACAAAGCATTCAACAAATGGCAATATTGAACAGTTTAAAGCAAGATTTGTTGCATGAGGTTTTTTACAAAAGGAAGGAATTGATTATGAAGAAACTTTTGCACCAGTAGCAAGATATACTTCTATCAGAACTGTCCTTTCCTTGGTAGCCAACATGAAATGGAAGCTACATCAAATGGATGAGAAAACTACTTTCCTAAATGGAGTCATAGAAGAAGAAGTATATATTGAACAACACCAGGATTCGAAACACACAACAAGGAAGCATATGTATGCAGGCTAAAGAAAGATCTATACGGGTTGAGACAAGCACCCAAAGCATGGTATGGAAGGATTGATGGATTCCTAATGAATTTGGGCTTTACCAAGAGTAAAGTCGATTTCAACTTTTATTATAAGGTTGAAGATGACAGAATTATGATATTATTATTGTATGTAGATGATTTATTCTTGACAGGAAAGGAGATGCTCATCACTGAATGTAAGAAGAAACTTGCAACAGAATTTGAGATGAAAGACCTTGGCACAATGCACTATTTCCTAGGTCTTGAAGTATGGCAGATTCTTGATGAGATTTTCCTGAACCAAGGAAAGTGCACAGTAGAGATTTTGAAGAGATTTGGGATGTTAGATTGCAAAGCAATTAACACTCCGATGGTGACAAACCTGAAGCTACTGAATGATGATTCTTCAGAAAGAGTAGATGTCACATTATACAGACAGATTATTGGCTCACGAATGTATTTGACAAATACAAGACCAAATATATGTTTTGCTGTGAACACCTTGAGTCAGTATATGGTGGATCCCAGGCATCTTCATCTAGTTGCAGCAAAACATGTGATGAGGTGCTTGAAAGGTACTGTAGACTGTGGACTCAGATATCCAGCCGACAGTGAGTTCAAATTATGTGGCTATACTGATTCAGATTGCGCAAGAAGTGCTGAAGATAGAAAGAGCACTTTAGGATGTTGTTTTAGTTTGGGGCCAGGTGTGATCTCATGGGTTAGCAGAAATCAAACAGGTGTTGCAATTAGTACAACTAAGGCTGAGTACATTGCAGCATGTCTAGCCTGTAGCGAAGCAGTATGGCTTCACAAACTATTAACAGGATTGTTCGATACCGAGATGGATGCAACTGAGATCTATTGTGACATCCAGAATTGCATCAAGTTGACAAAGAACCCGGTGTTTCATGCTAAGTCAAAGCATATAGAGATAAAGTATCATTATATCCAAGATATGGTGTAGAGGGGAGCTATGAAGCTCCAGTATGTTCCTACAGAGGAACAAGTTGCTAATGTGTTGACTAAGCCTCTGTCTCGTGTAAAGCTTGAACATTTTCGAGACAAGCTTGGTGTAGTCCAAAAGGACTTGCCTGGAAAGAGGGAGCGATGATGATACTATTATTGAGAATGAGACGATAGTAATATGCCAGTGTGCCTACAAATATTGATGAGATCCGATTTTCACTTGTGGATGATAGTATCCTCTTTGAGGATGGTTCTGTGGACAAGAACACTCTATTGAGAGTGGTCCTAGCACTGATAGGATGAGGACGGTCTACGTTGATTGAGTGGTCCTCTTTGACGACGGTTTTGTGAACAAGAACACTGTATTGAGAGTGGTCCTAGCATTGATAGGCCAAGGACGGTTCGTGTTGATTTAGTGGTCCTCTTTGAGAACGGTTTATTGAACAAGAACACTCTATTGAGAGTGGTACTAGCACTGATAGGTTGAGGGCGGTTTGCGTTGATTTAGTGATCCTCTCTGAGCACGGTTTCGTGAACAAGAACACTCTATTGAGAGTGGTGTTAGCACTGATAGGTTGCAGATGGTTCCGTGAACAAGAACATTCTATTGAGAGTGGTCCTAGCATTGATAGGCTGAGGACGGTTCGCGTTGATTGAGTGGTCCTCTCTGAGGACGGTTCCGTGAACAAGAACACTCTATTAAGAGAATGGTCCTAGCACTGATAGGATGAGGATGGTTCGTGTTGAGTGGTCCTCTTTGAGGATGGTTCTGTGGACAAGAACACTCTCTTGAGAGTGGTCCTAGCTTTGATAGGCTGAGGATGGTCCACGATGATTGGTTTGCGATGATTGGGATGTCATTGATGTAATTGCTCATGTAAAGTCTTGAGGTAAAGCCTCCATTGTAAGCCAGGTCAGTAGTACCCACTAAAGTATTATTAAAATGTATTTTTGAGTCTTCCAAGGCAAGTCGGCCCTGGCAGCAAGGAAAAGTCGAACTAGTTGGGTTATTAGGCCTCTCGGCTGATCTGTATAAATAGGAGAGGCGCCTCCCTCATTTGGACAAGCATAACACTCAAGCAGTTGCGCTAGAGAGAGAAGAGACAGTCCATCTGGAGGAGAGGAAGCAACCTAGTCTTGTTATTGGGTCTTACATTGTTATTGGGTGAAGACTATATAGAGGAAGTTTTGCTGGGTTTTTCCCTACGAGGGTTTCCTAGGATAAATCTTTGTGTTCTCCTTTGTTCTATTGTGCTTGTTATTCTTTTAGAGATCCTTTTGTTTTCGTATAACAACTTTTAAAATCTTAACAATCAATAGTAAAAGGATTCCTTATGCTTCTTATTTTTTTATTGGGAGTAGGGAGACATGACATGGGAATCCATACCATACATATCTAGAATGGTCCTCATATGGATGTTGTGTAGATCCATGCTATATCCCTTTTGGATACCTATCCATGAAGTCCTTTAGATATCCAAGAAGGATCATGGTTTGATATGTATCGAAGTGTATCACATTGTATTCTAAAGGGATAGGTTCAATGTTATTAGGATCGACGAATCTGGATTGGTCTTGACCCATCATCGACCGAACTGATGGTTAAACCAAACTAGGAGCCTAGTTCAGTGCAAAATCAGTTAGGTCACAACTTGTTCAGACTGGTCCACAACTAATTCAGATTAGTGGGACTAGTAGTGGTTTTAGGTGGGGAGGGGGAAGGATAATGAAGAAACAAGAGAAAAACCCCACTTCCCCCCCAAATACTAAGACAAGCAAATTTTACATATTTGGTGCCAAATGGTTTGGATTATATATATATATATATATATATATATATAAGTTGCCCGGAAACTTGGGTACGGGAACGAGTGCGGGAACAGGGACGCCTTTTTCTGAAACAGGGGACTTGGGTACGCTAGGAGTACTATATACATATATTATGATACATATGAAATTTAAATCATTTTCAATGTACATATATGTTCATGTGCATCCATATGAATCCAAAAGCATTATACACAAATATGCAAAGTTTCTCATGTAAGGGTGCGTACAACTAAAAAAACATCAAGTGCAATCCATATCTGACCTAAAATACATAAACAAAGACGCTAAATTGCCTTAGAGTCCAAAAAACTTTATGCTACAACAAAAAATTACATATCAAAATCCTAATCCTTAATAACACCCTGTGCCCCCTCCTCTAGTCTCTAGCCCTTGCCTCTACCTTGAATCTCGAAGTTGGTCCTCCAAGGACATTAGTCAATACTCTATAGTTTTGATGAAGCTTCCTAATTCAGGTGTTAAAATAAGGTAGAAAAAGCTTCCCATGCTTAATAAGTGATTTGGCTTGAGTGAAGGGTACATTTTTGTTAAGGTCATGACAGAGGAGTTTAACAATAAGCATCACCAACATCAAGGTACATAGAGAGGTTGATGTGCTTGATTGAATGCCAATCCCATACCCTCATACAAGATAGAATCCAATGGAAATGTTGCAATCCTGAAATCCTGAAAGCTATTAATTTTGTTGAATTCTGAATGGGATCTAAAATTCTTGCATATGAAGTCCAATCAGATTGAAACCACTCTCAAACATCCAGAAACAATTAATGGTAATGTTAAAAACTTATGTAAAAGGATAGATAATGAAAGATAAGGAGAATGTCACTTTTACTTTAAGAATTTAATATTACTAACTTTAATGTCACTTGTACAAAACTGGTTGAGCTCATACAAATTGGTCCCTAAGAGTCCCCAAAACAGTGGCACCCTATACAAAACTGGTCCTTCGGCATCCCCAGGCGTCCCCAAACAGGGGTACTCTGTTCCCTCTGTTATCAACGTCCCCTGAATCTGTGAGAAACGTCTTGGGTACTTCGACCAAGTTTCGGGTACGACGGGGTGCGGCAGGGTACGTGGGTATGGGTATCTGCATATTTTTTATATTTTTTAATAGGTGGGTTCATAGATTGGTTTTGGTTTTATACCAGTTTGACTCTCTGTCAACTCCGATTTGGGTGCTGATAGCTTTGTATAGGTTAGAGGGTGGATTGACACTAAATATATATTTGTAGGTCTCTTTCAAATGTTTGAAATTTCTGGGTAACCTAGTATTTGACAAATGTAAATCATTTTAGCTATTGATGAATGCAAATATTGAAAAGCTTTTGACATTCACATCTCATAGGTCAGGCCAATGTTACAAATCTAACATGGACCTAAGAGAGTAATTTAGCCATTACCAACCCATGTTATATTAAACTAAGTAGCATGAGACTTTCCATTTTAAAAGAGCCAAATGGTCAAACCTAAATGCATACTACATGTGTTTTAATTTTAATTGAAGTGTCTTTGGTAAATTTCTATTGGATTTGAACATTTTGTGATTCACAACTTGGAAGACTTTGTGATTCATAGTTCTGATATAACTCTGCTCCAAAAACTTGCTTAATTCGACTTGAACATATTCTCTTATATTATTTGTTGAATAATTGTGCTCTTCTTACTAACACTGGTAATTGTTGTGTTTATAAACCTTGGAATGTGGTGTAATACTAGAGTACTTTATAACCTGATTGATGCAATTGTTGCTCATCATGATGATATGGATAATTTTATACTAGTAGGATGAACGAACTCAAAAGTAATGTAACATCTTTCCCATAGTCTATTGAGAGTAGGTGCCTTTATTACACCTGCTTAGTATGTAGTAAATAGAAAAAGGTTTTCAGCAGCTTAGGAAATTTAACATTATTCTAATAAGTGTTTACTTGATGTTTGACTCGACTGTGATTGCATACACAATATTAATAATTGCTACTATAAAATATGATATGTTCGTTTATGTTTGTTTCTTTGGCATGAGTGGAGGATAGATTAATAGCGTACTGTGTTTAAATATTGACAGAGTTTACATGTTTATAGTTTTAAAATAAATGCAACCATTCAATATATAGATTCTTGTTTTTTATTTATTCTTGAAACTTGAAATGCAAATACCTAATCCTTCGTCTCCCACTTGGGAATATTACATTGACTTGTAAGAAATGAAATACTAATCTGGAATGTTTTCCATGTATCAGGAAGGGTTGGCACCAATTCAATTGCAGGTTGAAACAAAGAACCATCGTGCTGCTCCAGGTGGAACTGGAAACATCAAATGTATAGGCAATTATGCGCCGGTAAGCAAAAGCTTATTGATATTTCTGCATGACATAAATATCATGAAGTTAATCTTTTTAGTGTTATGCTTTCAAAATCTTCTATTAGCATGGCACCAAATGCACATAGCAATTGATACAAAAAGTGGTTTTCATATGTTGGTCACCACTAGCACTAACATGAGGAGACAAATGCTTCACTTACTATCTATCTAGCATCATCAAAGTCCAAAAAACAAAGCACATATGGTGCAATAACTAAAGAACATGTCCCAAAAGCCAACTTTTGCATTTTGGTAGGTTAAATAACCAAGATGGTTGTGATAAACAATCCAAAGATCAAGTTGTTGTACTGATTAATACAGTTACAAGAAGATAACACTTATTGTTTGGTAGCTGTCCCAAACCTTGCATCGATGGATCAGGCTTAGGTGGATTAACTTCCCATCCATTATTTCCTATACTGGGTGCTTCTCGACATCTGAAATTGCTATAGGGCCATCATTAGAAACTTGTCGTTTGGTAGCTTTAGAGGAAGTCAGTGAGACCAACTATGTTGGCTTTCATGACACTTCCTCATGGCCCAGTTTGCTCTGTGGTGAGGGTGGCTTGCACTCGTCTCTGTTTTTGACATTGAGTTGAGGGAGCCAAATAATCTCTGGAAAGACTGTCGAGTCTTTATGCAAGGGGACCCTTCCCAATAGTTTAGAGGTTGTTTGAGGTCATAACTTCCAACTCGTCCTTCTGTTTCTCAACAATGACTTGTAGAGACAATTTAACGACATATTGCCACTTTATCAGTCCATGAAAAAAGTGTACATGCAAAATTTGACTAAAAGTAGAATTATTTCTTTCTTTCCAATAAGAACTAAAATTTTAATTTGGCAAATTGGCATGCAAAGTGGAGTAACAAATCATGGATTGCCTAGATTTCAGCATGGTTATGAGCATTAGATGAGGTTGGAGACATGATTGATTGTGCACCTTGATGACTTGTGGTATTTTCTATGTCAGTCATGTTACTATATGATATGTCACTATTTCAATGTGAGCACACCTTCATTATGTGTATTATTAATGGATTATGATGATTATCCTATGTATCGATCCCCTCGACATAGTTTGATATGTATATTGCTAATGCCCTAGGAGAAGGGTATCTTGGTCCCCCGTTAATTTGTTCTTGAGGTTGACATAAGTGAGATGGTGTAGAGCGCTTGGCTTATGTGGCACCATATGATGGTGTATTCTTTCTCTTTTTCATTTTGATGAGGGTGCTTCATTCATTCATTGAGATAGTTCGAGCACAGGCATAAGTGTTTGTGTCATTTCGCTCTCTTTCCTAGAGGAGCACACCATGGAAATTCTAACCAAAAGCATATTTTATTATATTTTTTTGGAGGGTGTTCAAGGGGGATTATTTGTTTGTTGTTTCTTGACCACTTTGACATGGTCCCCACCAAAAGATCTTAGAAAGTGTTGGAGCACTAGAAGGTTCATTCATCACTTGACGAGGGTGCATCCCTTGAGGCTATTGGAGCTTATGCACATGTGGCTTAGCCACTCTTTATTTTATTATTTGCTGAGCTAGTCTATCTAGGAGGTTAGACAAATAGTAGTTGTTTATGCATTCCCAATTTAGATCTAGGGTTTCAATATGGATGTTATTATTTTATTCATGAAGGTTTTAAGCCAAGAAGTCTATTTAAGAAAGGCTCCTCCATTTGTAATGGTTGTTGATGGTGAGAGAAACTTTGGGATAATATTTGGTGCCATTGCAAATTATGTTTGGAGCTATTGGTTATGGATTTTGATACTGAAATTGTCTTGTGTTATTGCATTGTTAGAGATTGATTTATTGGAGTATCTTCTAAATTTTTAACATCATTTCATGATGGAATTGCTTAGTAGAAAAATACTTGGTTGTAATGTGTTACCACCTGAGTTGCACTCAGTTGGACTTTCAAGTGGGCCACCAAAGATAAACAAATACTTGTTCAAATTCAGAGTTCAAAAGTCCATTCAGTCCTTCAAAGACCCTTTTTTCACTTTTTTGCCACATGTTCATACACTACGGGGAGATTGTAAAAATGTGCTAACACGAGTTTTTTGTAAAGAACTTGGCTTCCTAGGATTTGGTTATCAAGCCAATCATTCCAAGGTTTTTTTTCTTTGTTAATTATGCAATGCTGAATAAGCGATGTATAATTTTCGAGTTTTTGACCCGCCCCTCCAAAGTTGGAATGGTAATCTTGGTGGTTAAACCCTGAGAGGTTATTAATGTACACGTGTCAATGTATATGAACGTGCTAGACATTGTTATTGAGTTATATGGACATGTGCTTGGTCCCCCTAGTTTTTTTTAAATTTTCATGAAAATATTTTTTCCCGTAATTTTAGGCCATTTTTTGATGGTTTAATTAAAAAATTTGTAAAGGGCATAAAAGCATGATCTGGAGGTGGAATTTGGCGCGGGGATGCTCGATTTCACACTCAAAGTGTCCTCTTTATTCGGGACCCACTTTTCATATGCTTCAGGTGATTAATTTGTCACTTAGAGCCATTTTTGCTAAATGGGCATTAAAATGTCAATTTATTGTTAACGATGTGACAAAATGGCAAAGGACAATTTAAAAAAAAACTTCAAAAGAGACAAGTTGACATGTTAGGTGACATAGCAATCTTGTCCCCCATGATAGCAACTTCATTTCAAAGTTAAAAGCGTCTCTTTTGGATGACTTTGGACTCTAGCGAATATTTTAATGGTTGAGTGGCTCGCCCTCTTCCAAACCTTAGTCATGATGAGGTGGCCCACACTATGGATTGGCTATTTGAGTAGGTGGATTAGCGGCTTGTTTGATTTAGATGTGGCAAATATGGGAGAGAGGTTGCCTACCTCATGAGAAGTGGCGCCTCCTCCTTAATGATCACTCCAACAAGACCCACTATTTTCTCCATGACTCTCCCTTGAATCCCTCTTGTGGATTCGCCCCTCTTAGGTTATTGTGTTATAAATAAAACATACCTCTCCCATTTAAAATTAGTTAGGGCTTGGGGAGCGAATGCTAGCTATTTTAATTGTTCTATTTTTATTTTTTTGTTAATGAGAATAAAAGAGACTTTGGAAGTCCATGTTGTGTGATGCTATCAAATGAGTGGATGTATTATCTCGATTTCATGAGGTGATTTGTATTTGGCCTTTGTGCATTTACTTAATGAAGATCTAGCCTATTGGTAGGCTAAGTTGCAGGAAACGCTTGCCCCCCCCCTTCGTACCCTGCCCGGTTCTGCATGGAAACGTTGAAACACATGTGATACACGGCTTAAACGCGTTTCAAAATTGTACCACACTGTACTGCGTGTGGGAAACGCTGGTGGTACGGACTGAAATGTGTTTCTCGACCGTATCAATGTCTGTACACCATGTTTCCAACACGAAAAAAGCTTGTCTGAGCCAAAAAAAATGGCTGCTTAATTAGTGGGCTAACCTCCTTGACCGTGGTTTGGAAAACTAGCTTAGGGTTAGGTGAGGATCTAGAACATCGTGGAAGCAATTTTTTTTTATAAAATGCCTCACTTCATATCTTCACAACCACAAAATGCATTGAGCAAGCAAGCGACGACTACTCCAGGAAGGCGATAAGGTGGGTTTTCAAGAACACGATTTCAACATTTTTTGAGAAAGAAAGTAATGAGTCTGCTACAATCGTGCGCCTCTTGACAAACAATTCGTTTGCACTGTTGATTTTTGCAGGTGGAGGTAAGGTCCAACGATTTGCTGCTACAACAACTAACGTTTTTTTAGGTAGCTGCGACCATCTAATTTTCTAGTTTTGTGGCATTTTGGGGCAGCACCACTCAGAGTTTGGTTTGTAGTGGTGAGCAACAAGCAATCTTTCAGGGTTATGCTATTTTTTTATTTGATGTAAGCTTCATTTTAAAAATTTTTAATGCTAATTTGTTTTCAAAATTTCAACTTTTTTTTTTTTGCATAAGTAATGGATGCCAATGAAGAAGCCTCTTTACCTCCACTTCCTAAGCCCATCAAAAGGGCTGACTATTACCCATTATGGAGGCATGTTTAGAAGATTGCAAGAATTCCAGGTGGTGGTTCATGGGAATGCCCCTGCACTCTCTGCAACGGCTTGTACAAGGGCTCTTACCCAAGAGTGAGGGCACATTTTTTGCATGAAACAGGAACAAGAGTTGATAGTTGCATAAAAACAAGTGATCCAGTGGAAAGGAGGAAGTTTGAGAATGAACAACAAGAGGTTGATAGGGTTAAAAGAAGAGGAAGGCAACTCAAACACAAGGACATGGATAAAAAATTAGTAACAATTATTCTCCTTCAAAGGCTGTAGGATAGCTAATATGGTGAATGTTCAAGGGAGGGAAGAAGCTGAAACTAGAGTGCCTAGAGCCATTTATGCATGTTGTATCCCTTTCAATGTGGTCCGGTCTCCTTATTGGCAAGATATGTTCAGGACAATTAACACAGCTTCCAAAGGGTTCAAGGGGCCCAACTATGAAAAGGTACAAACCGATCTCTTAAAAGAGGAGAAGGAGCTTATGGAGGATGTTCTATCACCTATTCGTGCTTCATGGGGTAGCTCTGGGGTTACCATTGTCATTGATGGATGGACAAATACTAAGTGGAGACCATTGATAAATATTATTGCCACTTCACCAAATGGAGCAATGTTCCTGTTATCACCAACCTTGTAGTTTCCTATGTGAGGTGGATCCAGGATGGATGGTAGAGGGACAAGAAACTAAGGAGGTGGAACCAAGACTGCCTAGACTCCCAAATGAATGGTTGTCACGCCAATCAAGGCAATCTTTGCTTTATGTTATCTAAGTCCATGACAACAAAGGGGGAGACCCAGATCTACTCTCGACAGGAGAGATCAGACGTAGACACCAGATCATATCAAGTAGGCTTGAGGTACGTAAGGTGTAAGGACATTAAAGACCCTAGATCTATGGGAGATGTTACCAGGTGTGCTAAGGCTTTGGATTAGGGTTTTGGAAGTGTTAAGTTTGATCCAAAGTGGAACCAAGGTAACTTATGGGGTTGATGCAAGATCTGGGGTTGAGTTACTAGCAACTGATGAAGATAACCGCTGCCTTGGGAAACATAACCAATGCAGGGTGAGTGAGGACAGAGCTGGGACTATCTAGTACCCAAGGGACAGACTCAATGAAAGATGTGACAATGTCAAAGTACCTGTAATGTCCTCATCTGATTAGGCATTGAGGACCAAAACCACTAACCTATGTGATTCCTGTGGGTTCGAGTGGTTACTGACAGTTAGGATATCATCTAAAGACTGAGGCCATCTATAGAAAATCTAGGGCATCATCATGTTATCACCATTAGGTCAAGAAGGGCCACCGGGGCCAAAGGCCACCATCATGTATGCCATCCAAGCATTATTTAATGATGCATGCACTCATTTAAGTCTCCATGCGCATGCATGCAAGTCAACTACAAATTAGAAAATAAAGTGACCTAATTAGGTCAAAGATTTGGGTTTTCGCAGTTGAAAGTTATAAAAGGAAGATAAAGTGAAAGGAGACTCACTTTTGATGATTATTATTTTGGAGCTCTTGAATAGTAGCACAGCGTGCAGCACAACAGTTGGGGTTGGAGACGACGTCTTCAACTAGCAAGGTTTCGGCAGTGAGATATATGCCCTAGTCTCATTCAGTGTAAGCCATACAGGTTCACCATTTGCTATTCCATTCATTCATAGTTATCCAGTATACTGCAGAGATTGTTGCAGGGGCACGTGTGTAGCCGTAAGGGGTTTTCAGCCAGAAAGCCCTAATCATTCACTGTGTCTTTAGATCTCAGTTTTACTTCGCAACTCAGGCACCATTCTCATCATCAGCATCTTACTCTAGTACCTGGTGATTATCAGATCCGATCGTGCTCATCCTGAGCTGTTATCGGCCATTTTGGGATCACGGGGGCGTGAGCAACTACACCTCTAGAACAATTCGCTAGCCTGCCTAGAGACCTCAGAACTTCCGCATGTGCCAGGCATTCTCTCCGGCATGGGGAGGCTATCAGTCCTGCAAATCAACAGCTTGATCGGACACCTCCTTCACTGAAAACGTCACCCTTAGCTGATCTGGGGTCCGTGCTGCTGGGGTTTCACCGGAAGCAGAAGATATCAGTTCATCTCCAATCCAGCTCTTGATGCATGCATACTCTCTCAAGAGCAGTCCAGCTAGCTTATCAATAGTAAGTGTTCATTCTATCCCACAAACCCTAACCCTAATTTTTGCTATAAAATAGGGATTTTTGCATGGCAGTTTGCATGCCCGGTTGTATCAGCGTATTTGCTTAGAATTAGAAAATATTGGGATTTGGGATATTACAGTGGTATCAGAGCTATCTTCTTGGCCAGCTGTGGGTTTAAGAAATGAGACATAGATGAATACAGAAGGAGACCCTTTTGTAACCTATAGGAGAAAAAAGAGTAGATACACATTGGAATTTGAGCATATCCAACTAGAGGATATCGGCTCAGACATGGAACAAACAGGTATACACTCTGATAAGGGAAAAGGAACGGGAGAAGAGGAGGACAGGATGGAGTTTCACAACTTAGTATCTGCATTGCAAGACTTAGCCAAAGGGAAAAAAGATGTACTCAATGCAATCAATAGATTATCTGCAAAACCAGAAATAGGTATCAACAGTACACCTCCTGTTGCCGCCTAATTCACACTTTAAGGAACAGGAAAGTCACAACCTGCTATGTGTGTTCTTGGGGGAAAGCGAGAGCTGGGGACCACTGTCACCACAGTCCACAACCCCTCCGTTTAGGCTAGATCCCAACAAAGCCAAGGGGGGAAGTCCCTACGGAAGACTAAGTTCCAGATTTATTAATTAATTACAAATTAAAGGGATCTTTTTAAGGTGTGAGGCTAAGGCTTTGAGAGATGACAGTCAAACCAATGCAAGATGCAATATTTCAATGACAGTCAATCCTTTTAATATAATCAGTGCCTAAGTAATGGAGTCAGAGAATGCAACTTTCAATAGATGCAGTCTAAGTTAATTATCCCACAGGTTAAATTATCTAAAAATGAGATGAGAACAAACTATAAACAATATACACAGTTATGAAAGATTTATGAACAAATATGAGAAATAATATAATCACAGTTGAATAATATGAACAATATTAGGCAGTCGAGCAGTAATATTATGAATAAACTTGACAATGCTCAGATAATAGCAGAAAAAGGTAAACCAGTTGACTAATATCCACAAGTTAGAAAATTATTATGTTTGCTTTGCAGGTGCAACAACAACTGAAAGGAAACAAGTGCAATATTGGAGTGAAATGTTGTTGAAATGAAAATGTTATAGAACCGATTTTGCAATGTCTATTGGTTTATTTTAGGTAAATTTTATTAAGGTTTTTTCTCTTGAAGTTTTAGCTTTCGAACCAGTGGTGTGACTACCCCAATCTAGTATTTCTCAAGTCAAAGAAGGAATGCTGGTGCGCTCAACAAAGTGGGAGCAAAGCCCACCCGTAGCGCCCAGGTCAAACCTCAATGCTCCGGTGCTCAACAAGGAGGACGTAGAACGCTTAGAGACCCCCCACGGTCTTCTACCCCAAGTAGCTTCCGAGGTCACTGTTTTTAATTAACTGGAAAAATAACAAGATGAATGCCTATTAAACTAAACTCGTCTACCCCCTGTCGTATCTCGTGAGTTCCCCGAAGGGTGATAACCGAGTAGAGGAACAGGGGATAAATTCGTTGTTGGTTAATTTTAAGGGTAAGTTTTAATCTTGGTGATTAGCATGCAAGGTTAATTTTATACTATCAACAAGATCAACCAAGCGGTATCCCTTATGGGAGATGCTGGTACTTGATCTTGGACT
>LPNX010128774.1:38115-93756 GCA_001517045.1 Pseudotsuga menziesii
TTAAAAACTTGGAATATTTCAGATCTGATTGGATAGACAGATAGATCTCTTCAAATGGAGCTGTCCAATGTACTCCTTTTTTGAAAACAATGGAGGGAAGCTCCCAGAACAGGAAGCCCTAGATTTCCAATTTCTTCTGCAGAAATGCTTGTTACTGTTTCTATGATATCTCCGAAATTACCGCTCCTCTGTGTCTGAAATTTCGCACTGAGGTAACCTCGCATGTCCCTTATCCAACACCGCAGGTTTCATCAGAATTGGTTTCACCATTTTGGACTTATGAGCCTTTTCCCAAGGTGACCTGTTACAGGACTGTTCAGAACAGTGAAGTTGTACGGCATGCCACGTGTCACTAGTTCATCTTCTGAGTCTGATATTTGGACCACCGAAATTAAAGTTCGTTACCTTTCTGGAACATCTTCAAAAATTCCATTTGGACCTCTGTAGCCCAAGATATTGCAATTCTCCTCAGGTGTCCTGTTTAAGGATGAATTCTGGAAGAGGCTGGAACCCTAACTTGGAGGGATCATATCTCCCAGACTATAGTGAATCTGAGGCTGCATTTTGGACACAGTGTTCATCAGGATTATATCTTCGGCCCCTGCAATTTTCAGCTTCTGATACTTCGTCAACCTCGGAATATAGCGACTGTACCAAAACTTATCAGTTTTAGTATTTAGGGTTTTTCTAGCTTGGGGTCAAACTAGGGTTTGACTTTCCCAGAGTTTTACCCAACCAAATTTCTTGATCCAGGTCTCTAAACTTCGGTTTTGATGAGGAGAACAATCCTATGATGGTCTCACTCAAAAATTCCTCTTCTATAGAAAGCCCTAAATTCTGCATCGAAAACTGAAAATGCTTAGAATCGAATTCCGCTTCGACAGAAAGATGCGCCCTAAGGAGGAGAGTTGTTCCACCTTACTTTTGCTAAAAATCTGTGGAGGAAGATCCACAAACTAGGAAGCCCTAGTTCCCGCAGCTGCACAGTGTCTTCTTCTCAGGTTAGCTCTGATACCATGTTAGTTTTTCAACATTTAAGCTAGCATTATGTTAGGATCTTTTCACTGAGAGAATAACAAGCACAACAATAACATAAGCACATCACAAGAGACAAGAGACACAAAGAGTTTTGATCGAGGAAACCATAAATGGAGAAAACCCCGCAACTTCCTCAAAGATAGAATCACCACAAGATGTAAGACCCCAAAACAGTAAGATGCACTCCCGACAGCAGTAGTCTTCTTCTTCCTAGAATATTTCCTTCTCCACTAGTGCGCCACACTTGAGAGAGCAAGTGATGTGTTTCACAAGTGATAAATGGAGAGACTCTCACTCTCTATTTATATTCTTCCGTTCACTTGAAGTGCACTTTCACGCGTAGGCTCAACTTACAATTACTTACCCGAGCCTACACCTTAATTAGTGTATAATATCTCAAGTGCCCCGAAACTGTGGGGACTTACCTAATGACTTGATAAAACTTGTTTACATTATTAATCCTCCCGATCGGAACATCGGGGTATGACAACATGACTCAAATACATAATAGAAACATCCCGGAATAAACATCGGGTTACCATATATAAAATACATAGAAGAATGCATTCCGAAGTTACATATACATCAACATTATTTCCATATGACTAGACCTTGTAGCTGATTGGATGGTAATATGTCCACTCTCATACTTCAAAGACTTCACAATAAGAACATTTAAATTATTTTTGACCACATGTGTAACCTTTCTTTTAGAGGAGTGCACCACTTGGAAAGTGAAAAAGATGACTTTATTAATATGTTAATGAAGGGTACTTTTAGTATCTTGCTTACTCACCACTTTGGCACATTTATGATGGGTTTATCTTGGAGGGCATAAGTGCTTGTGTCATTTCATTCTCTTTCCTAGAGGAGCACACCATGGAAATTATAACTAAAAACATATTTTATTGTATTTTTTGGAGGGTGCTCAAGGTGGGTTATTTGTTTGTTGTTTCTTGACCACTTTGACATGGTCTGTGTTGCCGCCTAAAACATACTTGACCGTGGAAAAGTCTTCCAACCACAAGGTTTGTTCATGAGGGAAACTATGAGTTTAGAACCCATTGTCACCTCGATTCCTAACTCCTTTGTTTAGACCCAACTCCTAAAAAGATCAAGGGGGGTAGTCCATATTTACTGTGTTTTAAAGGTTGTGTTTTAGGAGTTAAAAGATGATTAGATTAATTTAAGCTAAGCTTTATGGCAATCAATTACGCAAAAATGCAATAATTTCAAATGACAGGCAAACACTGCTTTATTTGTAAACCAAATATAATTGCAAGCGAAATATAGGATTACTAAACTAGTGCCTGCCTGAATTGGGTTATGGAGTCACAAACAAAGATTACAATGAAATTGCCAAAATGCACAGATTGCTTTAAATCATTCATTCACCACAATAATCAAAAGACCACATTCATCAAATGTAAAATACTTTAAGCAAACGAGCTAGAGTTGTACGAGATGAGCTTGAAGTAGAACTGAACCAAATAAACGATGATTGCAATAGTAGATAAAATGAAAGATCGTGTTGTTGTGCAAGTGGTCCAATAGATCTTAATTTATTTTAAGGTCTTTCTTCGACTTGGGGGATTAATGCATGTGAAAATAAATGAACTAACTAATGTGTCTACCTCGTTGAGAGAAACTGAGAGAAACTGTTGGGTGCTCAACAAGAGAGCACAAGGCTCCCTCCTAGCCTTGTGATCATCCTCGTTGAAACAATCTCTCACATGTGGATTGTTTCAACTGAGAGAAACTATTGGGTGCTCAACAAGAGAGCATAAGGCTCCCTCCTAGCTCCACAAGTCAGTCCCAAGAACTAGCCGAGTGCTCAACAGGAGGACGTAGAGTGCCACGAGGCCCCCAACGACCTCTACCCCTCTAGCTCCACCCACTAATCCTCTTTTCTCAATCTTGCAATAATAGATTGAAATGCCTATTATTTTAGCCAACTCGAATCTTCTCCCTTTCCTGTCACCTAGGGTTGGACCAACTGGCAAGGGGAGTGAATATAGGGCGAAGATTGGGGCAAGGTTTATTTTAAACGAAATGAAGAATTTATCAATTATTAACAATGCAAGCCAACATGATATTGCAAGGATGGCATAGCCAAATCACTTCCAAGATGTGGCCAAATAAAAATAAAAGAAAGAAAGATACAATCTAGCACGATTTCGCAAGGATGTCAATATCAAATCACTTGCAAGGTGTGGGCAAATGAAAATGACAAAAATAGAACGCTAGCCGACACGATTCTGCAAGGATGGCATAGCCAAATCACTCGCAAGGTGTGGACAAAAATAAAGAACAAAATAAAAACAAAATGAAACTCTAACTAATCTAAACCCACACCAATCAACAATTGCTTATGCAAAGTTGGGCAAGTCCAACTTCTTTTGCGATCAATGGATGACAAATAAATGAAACTTGATTTAACTGAATATGCAAAATAAGAAATCAAGTCCAAGAGACTCTCTTGGACTTGTTACAATGGCTGAAATTTCAACATAAAGAAATAGAAGAAAGAAGTGGGAAAATAGTGTTTTCACCCCTATCTTGTGATGGCCTTGAAGCGCTTCCTTTGGGGTGGCCTTTGCACCTTTCTATGCTGAAATTTGACAAAGTTTTGTCTTGTTTTGTCACCAACCTACTAAAAACCAACAAACATAAAATGATAAAATGTGCTCAAAATCATTTTGGTGAAGTTAGTATGTTAGTGCAATATATATACACAATTTACACAAAGTTACCAAGAGAATAATGTTGAGATAACTTGAGTAAATATGAGTAAAAATCAGACTTAAAGAATCCAACAAACTAAAACTAAAATGCAGAAATTCATGTGTAAAGAAAGAGGAAATTTTGTCCTTGGCTCTTCAAGAAGTGAAGCAATGGGGCATCCAACCGAGGATCCCACTCTTCAATTCAAATAACCTACAACTTATAATACTTTCACTACACAACTACTAGAAGGTGAGGATCAACTAATGAGCAAAGAAATCATAAACTTCAAACTAGAAAATATATGAACTTCTTTTGCTACAAGAATGAAAACTCACAAAATTTATGGAATGCAAATGCCATAAATCTTACCAAAGAAAATAAGTATGCTTCTTTGGCCAACCAACTTGTGTAGCTTCTCAAGCATGGAAGCAAATCATCAATGGGAACAATGGACACAAGATTCCTCCAAAGAGTTTGATTAACAAAGCCAAATGGCTGAAAATTACAATGGCCCAAGCAAGAGTAAGGGCAAGAGAGCAAGAGAAAAAGAGCATGAAAAGGTGTGTGTATGTGTGTAACCCAAATGAGGAGGGGAATCCTCCTTGAATAGGAAATGAGTGAGGAGATAGCGAAGTGCATGAAAGCCACTTGTCAAAATGAGAGATGGGAGCTCAAAGAGGGGAACCACTTCTCTTGGGGTCACCTCCTAGGGTGAGAAATCAAATAGAAATGGGGGGGGAAACCCCCCTCCAATCTTTTTAATCTTCATTATAGGCCCAAAGAGGGGGACTACCAAAGTGGGACCCCTTACTTTAGCTTATTTTTAAATATCTCAATTTCCATGAAGAGGGAGGGCGCCCCCCCTTTGGCGACATCTTCAATATTGTGAAACATTTCCATGGGGGCCTCTTTTCTCTCCTAAAGTCATCTTAGAAACATAATATAACACTTAGAAACTTAATTTTCCCCTTCTAAGTGACTTTAGACACTTTTCCAAAATTTGGCTTGCTAATTAACTGCCAATTTTCCTGCTTTCCTTGACTGGATTTGGGAAATGTGACCAAAACCTTACCAAGACTTGTTCAAATGACTTCAAACTTTGCCGAAGGTGTAGGGGGACCCATGCCGTTGATTTTGAGTACCCATACCCCTATTCATGGGTATTAAATGCCATTTAAACCTCTTTTTATTACAACATTTTTAAGTTGAGGGACATTTTTTAATCACCAAAAATTAAAAATTCCTAGGTAAAACCTAATGAAATTCTGTAAGACTCTGGATAGTGTCTAGCATGGTTACATAAAACATTCTCGGGCCTTAGTCGGCCCGTAGACTCGATCATTAGAACGCCTTTCACCACTTTGGAGGTATTTTTGAGTGAAAAACTTAGATAATTAAAATCACTAAAAATGAATTTTAATTATCTAAGGGAAAAACACTCAATGAAAGGACTTCCCCAATGAAAAAGTCCTAGGTAACCAAGTTATACAAAAACTAGACAATCATGTTGACATATCATTACAATATCTTCTGCAGGGGTGCGGAAATTTTATGGAGAGAAGACAAGAAGAAGAGCTACCTTGCTTGAAAAAACTTTATTAGGTACTTTTTTCTCATCTACCATGCACATCGTACATGGTTGGCCACCTAGTTGGTTAGGTGGTCAATAGTTTCCACAAAAAGATCTTAGAGGGTGTTGGAGCACTAGAAGGTTCATTCATCACTTGATGGGGGTGCATGCCTTCAGGCTATTGGAGCTTATGAACATGTGGCTTAGCCACTACTTATTTTATTATTTGTTGAGCTAGTTTATCTAGGAGGTTAGACAAATAGTAGTTGTTTATGTATTCCTTAATTAGATCTAGAGTTTTAACATGGATATTATTATTTTATTCATGAAGGTTTTAAGCCAAGAAGTCTATTTGAGAAAGGCTCCTC
Source organism: Pseudotsuga menziesii (assembly GCA_001517045.1). Taxonomy (NCBI): domain Eukaryota; kingdom Viridiplantae; phylum Streptophyta; class Pinopsida; order Pinales; family Pinaceae; genus Pseudotsuga; species Pseudotsuga menziesii. The sequence goes on from LPNX010128774.1 coordinate 43,819, forward strand.
CATTTGTAATGGTTGTTGATAGTGAGAGGAACTCTGGGATAATATTTGGTGCTATTGGAAATTATGTTTGGAGCAATTGGTTATGGATTTTGATATTGAAATTATCTTTTGTTATTTCATTGTTGGAGATTGATTTATTGGAGTATATTCTATATTGGTAACATCATTTCATGTTGGAATCGCTGAGTAGAAATATGCTTGGCTGTAATGTTTCCATTGTGCATTACTCTATGAAGGAAACTCCACACTTGGATGGATTAGGATGTTGGTTTCTGTTATCACCCGCCTTGTAGTTGCTTGTGTGAGGTGGATCCAGGATGGATGGTAGAGGGGCAAGCAACTAAGGGGTGGAACCACGACTGCCTAGACTCCCAAATGGATGGTTGTCACGTCAATCAAGGCAGCCTTCACTTTATGTTATCCTAGTCCAAGACAACAATGAGGGAGACCCGGATCTGCTCTTGACACGAGAGATTGGACCTAGACACCAAAAGAAGATCAGATGGGGATTCAGGTACTTAAGGTGCAAGGTAAATGAAAACCCTAGCTCTAGGGTTTAGGTATTGGCAACTGGTGGGGATGACCACTGTCTTGGAAAACGTAACTGTGACGGGGTGATCAAGAACAGAATTGGGACTGCATAGTACCAAAGGGACAAAACAGTGAAGGATAGGTGACTTGAGTTACCAGTAGGTGTTGGCAAAAGGAGTAAAAATGAGGTTAATATGGGGCAAGCGCTAGCTAGGAGATCTGTGCCTTGTGTGCATTGGGCAATGGAGTCAGCAGTAAACCAATGTTTCAGAGAACCCACCTAGGAGACACCTTGATCTACGAACCCAGAAAGTAGTTGGTCTAGAAAAGCTAAGGTACTGGAAACCCAGCTCAATGGATGGCTAGCGCTAGGGCTTAGGAGGACTGCAGTTCTAGGGTTACCTGAAGGTTAATGGCTCAGCATTGAAGGAGAGAAGAGGTCACGGTGACCTGATCTACAAGCCCAACTTGGAAAATCAGCAGAGAAATCAGATCTGGAAAAGTTAGAATCTGATGAGGGGGGCTAGGAGGCTGAAAACCAATTTTTCAGATCTAGGGCAAACCAGAGAGAACTAGCTCAGCGTTGGGGGTGTTCTGGAATGCTTGGGACCCGATCTATCCGTCTATCTTGTCAGATTTCAGAAAAACTCACTTCCAGAAAAGTCTAATTTTCATTGAGGGCGCTAGGGCAGTTTCAATCAATTTTTCAAATCTAGGTCAAATGATCAAGCAATTGGACAGCGTTGGGGTTGATTTATGCTGTGTGGGACATGATCTATATGTATGTGAAGTCAAAATTCAGAAAAATTCAATACCCTAGCAAGTTAATTTTTCAGTGGGGGGCTATGTAGTTTTCTGCTTAAAAATGAGATCTAGGTCAAACTATGAGGAATTTGACTAGCTTTTCAGTTGATTTGATGAAGGGGAGGCCCGATCTATGAAACCCAGAAATGGTTTTGCAAAAGATTGGACTATTCCCAAGTTTATTGATTTTTAAGGTTTTTAGTGCTTTAGGAGTTTTCAGAAAAAGTTGAAGAAAAGCAAGGTACAATGGAATAAGATTTGAAAGAAGTGACTTACCTGTTGGATCTTACCTGTAAATGCTTGTAGAAGTCTGTAACAGTGACGATCTTTGCTATCCCAATCAATTCTGGAAGATCCCCATGATTTCTATGGCATATGCAAGCTCCAAGCCACCAATGCGCCCTCTACCCTGCATGAGCAAACGTTAACAATATTAGATTTGCTAATACAAGATAAAGAAACTGAATGCTACAAGATAGTAAAATGAAGTAATCATAGTTCACAATGAAACTAATGAAAGCCCCCTGATCCAAAATGAAGAGAACCGAGCAAGTTGAGGTCCCCCTACAAAAACGCTCCAGCCAAAACGCCCTCCTGTAGACAAAACAATGATAGCCACGAAAAATATAGATCTCACGAGAATTTCCACAATGCTAGGAAGCTGAAGACTAGTTAATCACCATTTGAGCACATCAGATGCAAAGCAGATCCAGAAAAATTTCCACAAAAAGTCTTTCTATTATTCAGATCTAAGAGCCAAAGACCCTTTACAAATGAGAAGCTCTCTCCTTTAAATAGAAATGAAAGAACCTCAATCATAACCAAATCCTAACCACTTTCAAAACGAGTGGTTAAGATTAAAAGATGAAATGTTCTAATCAATGGTTGAGATGAGCTCAACATACAATACATGTATCAATATAACCATAATTTATCAAAGTGGACTAACCCACCCAAAAAATGTAACCCACTCAACAAGAAATAAATGAAAGCACATGGTGGGTTCAAGGAGTGTTTGACTAACTCCCTTTGGGTGTCCCCATGGCACAATAAATAATATAACAATTTAATTCTTTTACTTTTGTGCCTCCTTGAGGAAATCGCGAGCCTCCAAAAAGAGCTCCAGAAAATAAAAAAAATGCCCAAAAAATAGGTGTGGGCCCAATCATGAGCTACAACTGCTGGAGAAGGTGTGGAGGACATCACTCTCATCATCATGACTCATCCCATGCCATTTCCTTGCCCTAGTAGCCCAAATCGATTTCTTCAATAGCCATTTAATCATTTTTTAATTTGCCTCAGGACACGTGAACCTGCCAAAACAACCTCCGAGGGTGCCTGCTTTGCCAAACTGAGCCCACCAAGCTCTCTGGGATGGGGGTACTATGGTACAAACAAGTGGTTACACCCCTATGTTCCATAAAAAGCCCTGGGAGATCCAACTAAAACATCTCCCTACTCAGACATATCAACCTGTGGAGAAAAGCTGCATTAGAAAGGCAGAATGATCCTGATCACACCTGTAAGTGTCCGGAATTGGAAATAAACTGTCTCATTAGACTCAAAGAGTCCAAATCCATCTAAGGTGTATACTCATACCCCACATAGGTCTCTATCTGATCATCAATCATATCCACTAAACAATATAACCATCTGTGAATAATCAGACACCAATAATAACTCAGACTATATCCATCCGCTGCAAGTGTTAAAAAGGTTAAGACATGCTCTACAACTCATTCAAGTAACAATCACAACAAGTAGCATTCATTTCACTGGCGGTACATCAATCAATACATATATAAGGCTTTATTCATATTACTCAAACTTAGACTTTCAAGACTATACTGACTTCATAGTTGTAGCCAATTTGCTAGTGAAGGGTGAGGGGTGAAAATGACAAGGCTAAGGCAAAAGATGACTTCCTACTCAACATCATGACACTTTGGAAAATGGAAAGGGAATATTCACTATAACCAATGTTGGACAAACAACAACACAAAGAATGGCAGTGCCTCACAAATGGGTGAGTTGTTTAGAGAGTGCTTATTCAACTTAGGCATCATGCCTACATCAAGATTGATCCAAGTTCATTAGGACCATCATTTTATTCCATGGTTTTTTGGCCTATATGATCCTTTGGGACTTCACCAATGCTTTAAAAGCACAGCTAATCGCAGCTTTCATCCGGGACATATTTTTATAAGGTCAACATATTTTTAATCATTGTGTTTTTGGACCTTTTCTTATACTCTTCAAGGAGTATTTTAGCACTTCATTGCTCTTGCCCTCTTTACATATGTTAAGAAACACAGTTTTATAATTTTCATTTTTCATGGGCGCATATTCAATAATTTCAACACAGGTAGTACATGAGCTTTCAGTTTTAGCCAACAACATCTGAAGTGACTAGGGGGAATTCTGCACAGTGCCAAACATTGGGATGACCGACTAGAATGATTTAGGCATACTATCCAACTTACCAAAGGCAAGTTTTGTCACCAACTCAGAGCCGAGACACAATATAAACAGGGAGGCTTGTCCAACAAAAGTTCTAGCGGGGAAAAAGATCCTCCATGCCATAAGTCAAGAAGTCAGTCGGGTTGAAAACTAAACTAGAAGGTAATGGATGGGTGAAGACAATGAATGATGGAGCCAACACTAGCAAGCCAAAACAATGGTGGGAATGACTACCTCTATTCTCCCTAAGGAGGGTAAAACCAATGAGTATAGATTAAGAACTTCCAAGTCTAAGTAGGGACATCAATACAGTACAATATACAACCAAGTCCATATAAATATGACCGCCAGATCATGATACCACAAGTTAATACATGTCACAAGAATCAGTATAAGAGCAATAATAACCATAACACAATATAAAATACTGAGTCATAACCATGCAATATAATCCATCTGAGACACCATCTGTCCAATGAGAAAGAACTGACATAAAACTGGGCATCAATGACTGCTCTGAAAATGACATAAATGGCTACATCGGTCCTCAAATCTGAGTGTTCTGAGACTCAGTCCTGACATGGGAGAGTACAATAGTCCACCGACATAATCATGATCCATAAAAAATGCTCATCTTAGCATCTCATATGTAAGAGATCCGGCTAAAAAATGTACTGTGTCTAAAAAATAGAATATGGTAGCCTGGCTACTATATATGTGATAACAGTTTCCTTCTTCGAACCATTCAGGCCCTCTTTCTCTACTAGTTGAAACATTGCAGGAAAGAAGGCTCCATTGGTGGGAAATTGTTTTGTGTGAGGTCTCTCCTGCATTAGGCCCATGAGAGGAGCTCGTGACAAGCCTCATGAGTCTAGTGTGAGTGCCTGCATGATACATTGTGTGATGTTTCTCCCATGTTAGACTTGTGAGTGGTCCGATGGCAGAGCCATATCTTCTCCTGGACACTCTTTGAAGGAGTGGGGAGATCTCCCAGACACCCTGTGACGGGGTGGGGAGACTAGTCTTTAGATACTCTTTCATGCATGATGCAGGTGTAGTTTAGTGGCTTTTCAAAAAGAAAAGATTTAGTGTATAGTTCACTTAGGAAACTTAAGTGAACTTGAGATTAGATTTCAGCCATGGATCTTGAGATCAAAATTTAATCTCAACAGTGGAATTTGAATGGTCATGAAGAGTTACCCTAATGGGTAAATAAAAAAAAGTTTGAGACTTCATTTGCATACATTCAAGAAGAGAATTTCTGGAGAGGTAGGATTCTCAAAGTGGCTTGAGTTCCTAGAAGAGAGGAGAGAAAGAAGGCACGATTTCCTAGAAGGTGGTTCAGTGAGCAACAGAGAAGAGAATGACAGCAGTAGAAGGTAGCACATTTCCCAAGGTGTGAGATCATTTATGAGCATGAAAATCGAGACAACCAACACACATTTTGAGGAGAGAGACTAGGGGTGATTTCCCAGGAGGTCGTACTGCTGTAAGTGACTACACAGAAAATGAAGCAGTTGTGGGCATGTTTTCCGAGAAGAAAAATAGTGGCACGCATCTCCAGGCAGTGACTCGTTTTTAATTTTTTTTCCTAAATCCATACAGTCTGAGTGGCATGATTTTCGAAATCCATACAGTCTGTACAGAGGAACAAAGTTCGAGGTAGATTTTATGCTCAGATTTTGAGAAATTTGATGTACAGTACTGGAAAATAATTATGTATTTACCTGCTGTTGTAACTCTGAGAAAAATTGTTGCTGATGAATAAAATCCTAGGACTGGTTTTCACCAAAGTGTAGGGTTTTTCCACGGTCATTTTTTGACCAAAATACTGTGTGTTATTTTCATTTACATTCTGCTGATATTTTTTTTTGCTGCAAATTACATTTATGAACAGTATATCAGCCTCAAGATAAGTTTATTTATGCTTGGGTGAAGTATAATGAGGTTGGATTATCTTCATCAGCTTATATCAGTGGTTCATAAATTGTTTGATAAAATGTTCTATGGTTGTGTAAACAACAATGTGAATTTTCCTTGTATTTTATCATGGTATCAGAGCTACGGATTTGAGTTTCAAGGGACGATTGGAGCAGCAGAGAATGCAAGTGATTTGCATGATAAGTGTTGGTTCAGTGCAGCTGCATATGCAAGAGATTTGTTGGGTGTGACAGCTGAGAAGAAAGTTTTACACATGTGAGCAGAGATTGTTTTGGTTGTGAGCAGTTTGTGTATTTCATACTTTCAGAGAAATGGCCACCAGTTTAAGGTTGGGAGATAGGCTAGATGGCGCAAGGAATTTTGTTCCATGGAAGGCTTGGATAGTGGTTATTTTGGAGGAGAATGAACTATGGGGATGAAGTGGTGCATAACATGCAGGCTAATTGAATTCAAGTTCCTGTTTCCACCGATGCACAAGCACTAGCAACCTTTAACAAAAACGACATCAAGGCTAGGTAGAACATCCTTGATGCAGTAAAGGACCATGTTATCCCACATATCTCAGGTAAAGACCGTGCATTTAAAATGTGGGATGCTTTCACTAGCTTATACGAGAGCTCAAATGAGAATCGAAAGATGGTTTTGAGGCAAAAACTAAGAGAAACAAAAATGACCTAGACCAAGATTGTTTCTTCTTACTTAACCGGCATTTCACAGGTTTGTGATGAGTTGGGAGTTGTTGGCGAGAAGGTGGATGCCATAGAGTTGGTAAGAGCAGCGTTGAATGGTTTCTCTCAACCTTGGCATGCTTTTGTATGTGCAGTTGTAGCCAAAGAGAATTTGCCTTAATGGGCTAGACTTTGGGATGACTTCACTCGGGAGGAGCTGAGATCTAGCTCAACTTCCACAGGTCAGCAAAAAGAAGCTGATGAAGAGAACGTGGCTCTTGCAACAAAGGGAAGGAAGAAGAAAGGTGGCTTGAGCAGTGGAGCCAATTTTGAGAAAGACACGAGCAAAGTAAAATGCTTTGCTTGCCAGGGATATGGGCACTATGCTGGGCAGTGTCCTCACAAGAAGAAGAACAAGAAGAAAGAAGAGCCTGAGGCTGTCGCTTCAGCTGAAGTGGAAGAGTTTGCAAGGAAGTTCGAGAAGGAGTTCTCGCTAGTGTCAGTTCTTTTAGGTAGCAGCATGGCTGAGTGTGAGGACAGTGGAGCATGGTACATCGATGGTGGAGCAACATGCCATACGACAAGGACACAAGCTATGTTCCTGGAGTTGACAGAGATGGACAAACTAATGCTTACTAAGGATGGGTATGCCGACAACCATGCGGTAGAGGGAGTTGGAAGAGTCCCATTCCAACTCGAGTTTGGTGGTTATTTGGAGATTGGCTGTATGTTGTATGTCCCAGAGTTGAAAAGGAACTTGCTCTCAGTATCAGCTCTAGAAGATGACGGATATGTAGTCCTTCATGTGTAGGGATGGGTTATTATTTATCTGGTGAGTGAGGGCATGGATGCAACACAAGTGATTGGTACTCGGGAGGGCAATTTATACAAGTTGAGAGGACAACTTGTAGATGGTGAGTCTGGTGGGAGGTCAAACTCAGTGGCAGCAATGATTGCAGCTGGTAGAGAGGATTCTTGCAGCTCTGTGAGGAGATCGAGCTGGTATGAGATGACTCGAGTATGAGCAGGAGAAGAAGCATAACTCCCAGTTTAGATTGGTCTGGCACACACGTTTAGCTGTTGATCCATTACAGGCATCTAAGGAGCTTTCAGATCCAGAGGGAGCAACTTCGATAGTTGGAGGGAGTAGACTGAAGAGTGATCTAGGTTGAGTTGATGCTAGCAGTACCTCCCTCGCTAAGAGAAAGTGTTAGCATTTTTTAGCTCGGAGGTACTCTTGCATCAGGTGCCTAGGTGCAACAGTCCGAGGTGATGTGAAGTCTCATTTAATGTCATAAAGTGACTTTATTAATGAGCATTTATTAAAGTAACTTTTTGATGTGACTTTATGATTTAAAAGTGAGTTGTAGTTTATTATGTTTATAAAGTGACTTTAAGTCATAACGTGTACTTTTATAATATTTAGGGAAAAGTGACCGTTATCACATATATAGTAGCTTGGCTACCATATTCAATTTTTCAGATACAATACATTTTTCGGCCAGATCTCTTACATATGAGATGCTGAAAGAAGCAGTTTTGACAGATCATTATTTTGTTAGTGGACTATTATACTCTCCCATGTCAGGATTGAGTCTCAGGACACTCATATTCAAGGATTGATGTAGCCATTTAGTCATTTACAGAGGAGTTAGTGATGCCCATATTGGTGATTAGTGTTTTCTCATTGGACAGATGATGGTTCAGATGGATTATTTGCATGGCTATGACTCAACATTTATTATATTGTGTTATGGTTATTATTGTTCTTATACTCATCTTTGTGACATGTACTAGCATTTAGTGTCAGGATCTGGCGGTCATAAATATATGGACTTGGATGTATTTGTATTAAGTATTGATGTCCCTACTAAGACTTGGAACTTCCCGATCTATACTCATTGGTTTTACCCTCCGTAGGGAGAATACAGGTAGTCATTCCCACCATACTCTGGCTTGCTAGTGTTGGTTTCATTGTTCATTGTCTCCCCCCATCCATTTCCTTCTAGTTTTGTTTCAACTCGACTTGCTACTTGACTTGTGGCGTGGAGGACCTTTCCCCGCTAGAACCTTTGTTGGACAAACCTCCCTGTTTATATTGTGTCTTGGCTTTGAGTTGGTGACAGAATTTGCTTTTGGTGAGTTGGATTGTATGCCTAAATCATTCTGGTCGGTTGTCCCGATGTTTGGTACTGCGCAGAACTCCCCTTGGTCACTTGAGATGTTGTTGGCTAAAACTGAAAGCTCATGTACTACTTGTATTGGAAATGTTTATATATGCGCCCATGGAAATTGTAAATTCTAAAATGTGTTTCTTAACATATGTGAGCAAAGGGAAAGAGTAATGAAATGCTAAAATACCCTATGAAGGGTATAAGAAAAGGTCCGAGAAACAATGGTTAAATATATGCTATATCCAAATATTGCTGACCTCATAAATTTGAATATGTCCTAGATGAAAGCTGCAGTTAGCTGTGCTTTTAAGCACTAGTGAAGTCCTAAAGGGTCATATAGGCCAAAAAGGCCATGGAAATAAAATTGATGGTCCTAATGAATCTGGATCAAACTTGATGTAGACATGATTCCTAAGTTGAATATGCGCTCTTAGAACAACTCAACCATTTGTGAGGCATTGCCATTCCCTGTGTTGTTGTTTGTCCGACATGTGGTTATAGTGAGTATTCCCTTTCCATATCCAAAGTGTCATGATGTTAAGTTGGTAGTCATCCTTTGCCCTAGCCTTGTCAATTTCAGCCTTCAGCCTTCACTCGCAAATTGACTACAACTATGAAGTGAGTACAGTCTTGAAAGTCTCGTCTGAGTAATAATAAATAAAACCCTATATATGTATTTGGCTGATGTGCCGTCAGTGAGGTGATTGCTACTTGTTATGATTGTTACTTAAATGATTTGTAGAGCATGTCTTAGCCTTGTAACACTTGCAGCAGATGGACGATAGTCTGAGTTATATTATTGGTATCTGGTCATTTACAGGTCATTATATTGTCTATTGGATATTGATGATGATCAGGCAGAGACTTGGAAAGGGTATGAGTATGCACCCTAGATGGATTTGGACTCTTTGATTCTAGTTAGATAGCTTATTTTTAGTTTCGGGAACTTGTAGAGATGATTAGGCTCATTTTACCCTTCTGATGCAGTTTTGCTTCACAGGATGATGTGACTGAGTAGGGATATGTTTTTATGGGATCTCCTAGGGCGCTGTATGGGACATAGGGGGTGCAGCCACTGGATTGTACCATAGTAACCCCATCCCAGAGAGCATGGTGGGCTCAGTTGGACAACGCAGGAACCCTAGGAGGCTGGTTTGGTAGGTTCACATTTCTCGAGGCATATTAATAAATGATTAAATGGCTATTGAATAAATGGATTTGGGCTACTGAGGCAAGGAAATGATAGGGGATGAGTCATGATGATGAGTGTGATGTCCTCCGCACCTACTCCAGCAGTTGCAGCCCCTGATTGGGCCCACACCTATTTTTATGCATTTTTATATTATTTTCTAGAGCTTTTGGGAGGCTCATGATTTTTTCAAGGAGGCACAAAGTCAAAAAATTAAAATATTATATTGTTTTATTGTGCCATGGGGCACCCAGAGGGAGTTGGTTAACACTCCATGGACCCACCATGTGCTTCATTTATTTCTTGTTGAGTGGGGTACCCTCTTTATGGGTGATTAAGTCCAGTGTTCCACGGAAACTCGCCCCCCAGGGTCGGGGGCTCGCCCCCCTCGCTCCCCACGCCCCGGGGGCTTGGGGGCTCCTCCAGAAACGTTTCCTCACGCCCCCAAAAAAGCGAAATTTCCGGAAACGCAGGAGGGGGCGCGTCCCCTGTTCTGCAGCGCGCTCCGGTGAAGGGGGGCTCCCAGACGCCCCCCCGTCCGCACGCCCCCCCGCCCGCTCCTGAAACTGGGGGGCTTCCAGACGCCCCCCCACCCCCTCCTGAAACTGGGGGGCTTCCAAACGCCCCCTCCTGAAACTGGGGGGCTCCCAGACGCCCCCCCCCACTTTTAGTAGTTTACATGAGATGAATCATTGAACTTTTATTGCTGGGATTTAATCATTTATAATATTATTTTTTATTAAGACTTGGACGCCCCCCCGCCCTCTCGCCCCCCCTGAATTTCGCTAAAATTTGGGGGTGGTCTCCACACGTCCCCACTGTGCGTTTCCCCGCTCCCGCGCCCCCGCGTCCCGGAAACTTGGGGGAACATTGATTAAGTCCACTTTGGTACTTTATGGTTATATTGATCCATGTATTGTATGCTGAGCTCATTTCAACCATTGATTAGAACATTTATATCTTTTAATCTTAGCCACTCGTTTTGAAAGTGGTTAGGAATCAGGATTTTGGTTGTCTCGTTCCTATTTAAAGGAGAGAGCTTCTCATTTGTAAGGGGTCTTTGGCTCTTGGACCTGATTACTCTAAAAACTTTCTTGTGGATATTTTTTGGATCTCCTTTGCATTTGGTATTCTTACATGGTGATTGGAAAGTCTTTTGCTTCCTAGCATTTGGGAAATTTGTGTGAGATCTATAGTTTTTGGGGATCATTGTCTTGTCTACAGGAGGGCGACTTCATCTTGAGCGTTTTTGCAGGGGGACCTCAACTCGCTTGGACTGGTTTCGTCTGTGATAGGGGTTTTCATTAGTTTCATTGTGATTATGATTGCATCTTGTTACTTTTATGTAGATGTTGCTTTTCTTTCATGATATGACAAATCTGATATTGTTGACGTTTGCTTGTGCAGGAGAGAGGGCGCATTGGTCACTTGGAGCAAAATGTTGGGCTTAGAAATCACACAGGTTTTCTTAAATTGATCGGGATAGCAGGGATCATCACCTTCAAGGCATCTACAAGGATTTCCAGGTAAGATCTACAGGTTAGTTCTTTTCTTCCAGATCTTAAGCTATTGACACATGCTTTTCTTCATTTTTTTGAAAATTCCATAAAAAATAAAAAACCAAAGATACTAAAAAATAAACTGCTCGATCTTTGGACAAACCACTGCTGTGTTTTGTAGATCAGGCCTCCCTCTCACCAATTCACCCATAATGCTGAGCTAATTCTTCCTGGTTTGCCCTAGATCTGAGAAACTGCCTTCTCAAACCCTAGCTCCCCTCACTGAATTTTTGACTTTTTTCAGGATAATAAGAACTTGAGTTTGTAGATCGGGTCCTCCTCACTCCAAATCACCTCCAACGCTGAGCTAGATGCTGAGAGGTGGACCTAGATCCGAGAAGCTGTCTTCCAGGACCCTAACGCTTCTCATCATTTTTTTGACTTTTTCCCAGATCTGATTTTTTTGGCATTTTTCCAACTTGGGTTTGTAGATCAGGTCATCCCCATTCCGTTTCCCCTCCAACGCTGAGCTGATGGTCTCCAGATTGTCCTGGATCTGAGGATCTGTCTCTCCAAACCCTAGCGCTAGCCACCTTACTGCTGGTCTTCTCTGTAGACTGAATTTTTCGGTCAAATAATCTCCTGGATCCAGAGATCAAGGCATTTCCCAAGTTGGTCCACTCCAACGTTGGGCAGATATTGACTCCATTACCCTAGGTCCAATAGGCATTGATCTCCAACCTTAGCGCTAGCCCCTCTGTGGCCTCTTTTCCTTGCAATTTGATCTTTCCATGATGACTCGGGAACTTTGATACTGTCACATCGATCATCGAGTCTATCCATTGGTACTAGATAGCCCCAATCCTGTCCTTGACCTCCTTGCATTGGTCACGTTTCCCAAGGTAGCAGATATCCTCACTTGTTGCTAGTACGTCCACCCCAGATCTAGTAGTTACTTCATAAGTCACCTGTGTCCCACTTTGGATCAAGCCTTAAACTTCTGAAACCCTCATTCAAAGCCTTGGTTCACCTAGTGACATCATCCGTAGATCTAGGGTTTTCGTCTCCTTACACCTTACGTACCTCAAAGTCCATTTGATATGATCTGGTGTCTAGGTTTGATCTCTCCTATCGGGAGTAGATTTGGGTCTCCCCCTTTGTTGTCTTGGGCTAAGACACACAAAGTGAAGGTTGCCTTGATTGGGGTGACAACTATCCATTTGAGAGTCTAGGCAGTCTTGGTTCCACCTCCTTAGTTGCTTGTCCTTCTACCATCCATCCTGGATCTACCTCACATAGGCAACTACAAGGTTGGTGATAATTTTCGAAAAGAAAAGATTTAGTTTATAGTTCACTTAGGAAACTTAAGTGAACTTGAGATTAGATCTCAGCCATGGATCTTGAGATCAAGATTTAATCTCAACCGTGGAATTCGAAAGATCATGAAGAGTTACCCTAATGGGTAATTAAAAGAAAGTTTGAGACTTCATTTGCATACATCCAAGAAGAGAATTTTTGGAGAGGCAGGATTCTCAAGGTGCCTTGAGTTCCAAGAGGAGAGGAGAGAAAGAAGGCATGATTTCCTAGAAGATGATTCAGTGAGCAACAGAGAAGAGAATGAAAACAACATAAGTTAGCACATTTCCCAAGGCGTGGGATCATTTATGAGCATGAAAATCGAGACAACCTGCACACATTTCGAGGAGAGAGACTAGGGGTGATTTCCCAGGAGGTCATATTGCTATAAGTGGCTGCACAAAAAGTGAAGCAGTTCTGAGCACGTTTTTCGAGAAGAGAAAGAAAGGCACACATTTCTAGGCGACGACATGTTTTTAGAATTTTTTTCTCGAAATCCGTACAGTGGCATGAAGTTCAAGGTAGATTTTATGTTCAAATTTTGAGAAATTTATTGTACAGTATTGGAAAATAATTATGTATTTACTTGCTATTGTAACTTTGAGAAAAATTGTTATTCATGAATAAAATTCTAGGATTGGTTTTCCCCATAGTGTGGGGCTTTTCCACGGTCATTTTTTGACCAAAATACTTTGTATTATTTTCATTTACAGTTTGCTGATATCTTTTAGTTTTTCTCCGCAAAATACATTTATGAACAATATATCAGCCTCAGGATAAGTTTATTTATGCTTGGGTGAAGTATAATGAGGTTGGCTTATATTCATTAGCTTATATCAGTGGTTCATAAACTGCTTCACAAAATGTTCTATGGCTGTGTGTAAATAGCAGTGTGAATTTTCCTTGGTTTTTATTAGTTTACTCCTTCATGAACTGAGGTGAGTTGTTACATGTGGACTCCTCGATGGAATGGGTTGAGTTGTTGACTCCTCGATGGACTGAGTTGAGTTTTTACATGTAGACTCCCCAATGGATCGAGTTGAATTGTTACATGTGGACTCCTCGGTAAACTGGGTTGAGTTGTTGACTCCTCCATGGACTAAGTTGAGTTGTTACATGTGGACTCCTCGATGGACCGCGTTGAGCCGGTTGTCTCCTCGATGGACTGAGTTGAGTTCTTGTATGTTCCTCGATGGACTGGGTTGAGATGATGCATAATTGACTCCCCAATGGACTGGGTAGAGTTGTTGACAGTTCTCGATGGACTGAGCTTGTGTTGGAAGTCCGTCATTATGATATAGAGATGTTTGAGATATTCATGATGTATAGATGATATCCAGATATGTTCCAGTATGACAATGGCTCCCTGGATAAGAGAGAGTGTTGATGTGGTAGCCGCGTGAGGCATCCTCACAAAGTTAGCTCCAGAAGAAACATAAAGACGACACACAATATGCCATCGAGAAGACAAGTCGGCCCAACAGAAGAAAACAAGTCGACCTCACTTTGAAAATAAAAGGTTAACATGATAAAGTATATATGGAAGGCGCGCTCACTCATTTCTCACCAAGCAAGTTTGTTCTAAGCAAGAGAGAAGTTCACTTCTGCTACAAGGAGAAGTTTTTTAGGGTTCTTTATCATTGAGGAAGTTTCTCTTATATTCTTGGGGTTTATCTTTCTGCAACGTATATCTAGATGTACACTGATCTCTGCACTGATTATCTCTATTAGAAGGTTGTTGGGTTTTCTCCCTTAGTGGTTTCCTAGATCAAAATCTTTGTATCTATTGTTTATGTGCTTGGTTATACTTTTAGTGATCACGTTTATTAGATACAATTGAATTATACTACTATATCTATAAAACTAACATTAGGCACACTGTCTTCCTACAAATGGATCAAGTTAGTACTTGATAAAGCTGGACAGCCTTCGACAAGTATCCAAGAAAACTTGGTTGGGGACACCTCTCGTAATTAGTCTAGTTTTACTTAGGTAGACTTAGGTAACCTAATGAGAGAGGACCCTATTTGTGTGACACTTAGGGGTAGTGTCTTGAGGTTTCACTAGGTTAGCAACCGATTACTCCTTGCAATCCAAGGGTTGCTAGTTTGTGCGACATCAAGTCCATTCTTAAAAACTTCATTCATATTATCTCTAAGCTTAAAGGGCTGTTTGAGAAAGTGGGAGAGAACCTTTGTAGCTTGTACAAGATTTTTAAGAAGCAATCATATGATGGTTGGTGTAGTATTCAATATTTTTTTTCGATTTAGGGGTAGTGTCTTGAGGTTTCTCTAGGTTAGCAACTGATTTCTCCTTACAATCCAAGGGATGCTAGTTTGTGTGACAACAAGTCCATTGTTAAAAACTTCATTCTTATTATCTCTAAGCTTACGAGGTTGTTTGAGAAAGTGGGAGGAAAGTAGCTTTGTAGCTTGTACAAGATTTGTAGTAAGCAATCATATGATAGTTGGTGTAGTCAATATTATTTTCCGATTTAATGCAACTGCTAAGTAATAGGATATAGAAGCAACAAAGTTTGGGGCTTAAATACCCCGGTCTTGGTGATATTAAATTTGAGTGCAAAGTACTTACCTATTTTCTATGAAATGATTGAAATTTCCAGGGACAAATATAAATGCTTTAATTTGAGTTAGTGTTACAGTTATCGACGATATATCATCAATAAGTTGATATATCGCAAGTTAAACCCCTTGGCAATATTATTGTCCCAATTTATCATAGTATTTTCCTTTTTAGAAATAATTGTGATAAGTTCAAATTATCATGATAATTTTAATAAATATCATGAGCCAATGGAAATTATCACCTCTTTTTTTTTTTAAACATAAACGGTTGAGGAGCTTTTTATAAAAATGTTGAGTAAAAATATTACATGGAGCTGGGAACAAACTTTTCCCAAAGGAGAATCCCATCTGTGACTGGATGTTCATCTTTTATCGGCTTATTTTTCTCATGATATTTCCCTAATCTATGAAGACTATATCGCCTGACAAACTGCCCAAGTAAGAAAACACAGAAACAAAACATTTGCAGAGAGAAGGTGAGACCACAATTAAGGTATCCAATTTCTCATGAAGACCTTTTGGTCTCAGACTAGGACGCCACATTCAAGATCCACAACCTTGTTACCATTATGTCCACTTGTTGGTTGTTTGCTCTTAGCAGATGAAGGAAGTTAATGGCTTTGTATTCATCAACCATGCATTTTGGAATGTGACATGTCTTAGTCTCCAGGCTCTTATGATTCTTTAACAAGTTTCTTGCTTCCACAACGAGCATCATCGAGTCTCCAAGGATAACCAAATCCTCAATGTCGAGGTTCCTTGCGAGTTCCAAACCTTTCATTAGTGCTAGCCACTCGACACCATTATTAGTCTTCTTTCCGATTCCCCAAGAATACTCTTTAATTTTGTTTCCTTTTGGATAAAAAATGACTCCACCAGCACTGTCGGCTCGGGGTTGCGTTTCGAGGCTCCGTCAAAGAACAAGGAGTTGCAGCCAAGATTCTTCCACCAATTATTGGAATCTTCATAATTCATTCTTACATACCAGTTATTGGTCTAGGTTTTGGGTCTTTTTCTTGTTTGGTTCCAAGGGATAGAGGAAGTGGTTCCCAATAGATCAGAAGCCCAAACTCTTTTCGCTGCTGTCAGCAGTTCTTTGTTGATATTGGCCAAGTTCCTCATGGATAAAGCTTCCACCCAGAGTGCCTTTGCAGAGGCTATGACTTTGCCTTGGCTGTTTTTTTCCCTCAAAGATCTCTTTGTTTCTAGTTATCCAAAGCTTCCAGCAAATGTATCTTGGGAGGGCTTCCCAAGATCTTGCAAAGTTTGGCTTGTTGTAGAGGGATCCCTAGTAATAGTCCATCCAACATTCAAAGAAATCATTAAAATTTGTTGGTAGCATTATATTTGTGTTCATCTCTTTGAAAGTTCGCTGCCAGACTTTCTGGGAGAACTTGCATTCGATGAACAGGTGTTTCATGGACTCTTCGAAGTCTTTGCACAAAACGCACCTCATTGGACCTTCAATGCCCCTCTTCCTCAGGTTCTTCGCTGGGCCAAGGTCCAGTAAAAAAAATTAATTTTTGGTAAGCCACCATTGCTCCAGATTTTTGCTCATTTCCTTC
Source organism: Pseudotsuga menziesii (assembly GCA_001517045.1). Lineage (NCBI taxonomy): Eukaryota > Viridiplantae > Streptophyta > Pinopsida > Pinales > Pinaceae > Pseudotsuga > Pseudotsuga menziesii. The sequence goes on from LPNX010128774.1 coordinate 60,591, forward strand.
CTTTGTTGTGATTATGGAAACCTGCTGCTGCCCGATATCCAAATTTGACTTCATATATGCCTGTCTTTTCCCAGCCACGCCCATTTGGAAAGTGATGGTGGACTAGGGCTGACCCGTGCAACAGAGATAGTAAGGTACTGAAGTTTGGGCGTAGATTGTCTGGAAGCTCCAAGCCTGTCTTCCCGTCCCATTTGCCTCGACTCGTCCATTTGGAGAGATGGTAGAGTGTTCATACATTTGCTTGCTCCATCCATCGCCTTAGCTCTGCTAATTCTTGCGTGAAGTTTATAGGAGAGGTGGGACCAATATTATCATCCCATATCTTAACCTGTTTGCCACTTCCAGGTATCTAGTAGATTTGGTTCTGAATTATGTAGGCCGCCTTCTTGCACAGCTCCCAGACAGGCGTTCCTTTCCTGATTTGGTGTATTACTTCAATGCATCTTTTCCCCTCTCTAGTCATGTATTTTTTTTGGAGAATCTCCTTCCACCATGTTTTTTTTCATGTAATTAATCTCCATAGTATTTTGGCTCCCAGAGCCAGGTTCATCTTATTTGGGTCTCTGATTCCTGTACCACCGTAGTTCTTTGGCTTGCAAACAGTATTCCAGTTCACTAAATGAAATTTTTTCTTTTGATTGTTTTGGTTTCCTCCCTGCCAAAGAAATCTTTTAATTTCTTTTGTGATTTCTTTCATGTTTTTTTGGGTGCTAGGGAGATCGAACTGGCGTAGATTGGATAGGATGAGAGAATTGAATTGATGAGGATTAACTTACCGACAGAGTTAAGCCATCTCGTCCCCCAATAGGTGATTTTCCTTTTAATCTTGTTGACCATCACTATCTAGTCCACAACTCTTTTTTTTTCCTTCGAAGATTGGGATCCCGAGGTAGTTGAAGGAATTCCATTCTGACTTGCTTTCGAACCCAAGGGTTCTTCCTATCCTTGCCAGGGAGCGTGGTGGAAAGTTCCAACCATAAACTTTGGATTTTGTAGAATTCACTTTCCCATCAGAGCCTTAGAGAAAGGTGGATAAGGCACCTTGAAATCTTTTTGCAATGATAGTCGATGCACCCCGTAGCAAGATAGTGTCGTCGACAAACTATGCGTGATTGACAGCTTTGACTCCATTAGCTATCTTCAGCCCTTTTAAGTCACTAGAGTTTTGCAGATTTTGGAATTTTCTACTCATTGATTCTACCACCAAGAGATAAAGGAAGGGGGGCAATGCGTAGCCTTGTCGAAGACCCCTTGTTGCCTAAAAGAATTTGGTGGGTCTACCGTTTACGAGCGGAGCAATCCAGGGACTGTTGATACATGCTTTAACCCATTTGACAATTCTTGTGGAGAAACCAAACTTAGACATAATTTCGAAGAGGAAGAAGTGGTTTACTCTGTCAAACACGTTGGCCATGTCTAGTTTAATAGCATGCATTGTTGCTTTCTTTCCATGCTGGAATGGATAGCTTCCTGAACTATGATGATGTTGTCAAGTATATGGCACCCAGCTACAAAACCTCCTTGTGATTCTGATATGAGACAACCCATACTGTTTTTCATTCTACTTACCAGAATTTTCGAGATTATCTTATATGAGGTGTTGCATAGCGAAATTGGCCTGAATCAATCCAACTATTGGGGGCTTTTTTCTTTAGGAATTAAGGACATGAAGGATGAGTTGGTGGCCCCGCCGATCTTGACCTTTTTCTTGGTCCAATTTAATTCTTTTTAGATCTTCCTTTATGATCTCCCACGCTGCTCTATAGAAGTTTATGGTGAAGCCGTCTGGCCTAGGCGCTTTATCAGCTTGAAGAGACCATATTGCATTTTTTATCTCAAATTCTAAGATTGGTTTTGATAGTTATCAGTTCTCTAGATCGGAAATGAGCGTTGGTATACCAGAGAGGAGATTTGCTTGAACTATTGGATCAGTCTCCTTGTTGTCTGTGTAGAGGTCTCGGAAGTGGTTGAATGCATGGTTTTTAATTTTCTCCTGCCCTTCAATCTTGTTTCCATTTTTATCTTTTAGTTCTTTGATGAAGCTATACCTCTGTCGATCTTTTGCTTGTTTGTGGAAGTACTTTGTATTGTTGTCCGCACTTTTTAACCATAACTGCTTGGATTTTATTCTCAGTTCCTCTTCCTCTTGCCTTGCAGGTCTTAAAATTTTTGCATTCAATTCATTTTCCTGGGTTAGGATCGTTGGGGTTACCTCTTTCGTTTCCATCCATATGTGAAGAGAAACTAGATCTCCTTCAAGCCTTGCTTTCAAATGAATTGGGTTCTTGTGATAATTTTTGACCTAGTTCTTTATAGCAGAGCGCACACATCTTAATTTTGATTCCTAGATGTAACTGGGCGATCCCTTACATTGCAGATTCCATGCATTTTTAATAATATCCTTAATTTTCCCATCTTGTAAGCAGATCGAGTTGAAGCGGAATGGGATTGGCCCAAGATTTGCAGGTGATGTTAAAGTCAGGCCGATAGGCTTATGAACCGAGACTGCTGAGGGAAGAGTGAAGGAAGCTGGAAGAAGGTCTTGTTGAAGGAAAGCAATGCTTACCAAGAATCTATCCAGTCTGGCCGCAATATGTCCTGCTCCAACTCTTCTGTTGCTCCAAGTGTGCTTCCCATTCTTCATTTGAATATCCAACATATCTAGATCTGAGATCAAGTCCTCCATCCTCTCACCAAAAGGATCTCTGACTTTTTTTCCTCCCCATTTCTCTAGCTGTGATTTAGTGGTGTTGAAATCCCCAGCTATGATTAGGTTTTTTCCTTGCAAGTCCTCAAGAACCTTTGAAAGATCTTCCTAGAAGATTACCTCTTCTCTAAAGTGTGTTGGTCCATAGACATTACAGATATACAATGAGTTTGCGTCATCCTTTTGTTGGATTTCGGTGAGAATCCAATGTTGGTTTTCCATCGTTGATTTTATTGAGAAATTGTTTGAGATTAAGATGGCTATATCCCTAGAGTCTCCTTTGGAGATTATAGCCATTCCATGGTATTTTTTCCAGATCCGAGAGAGTGCCATGATCTTTGCCTCCGACATTTTTGTCTCTTGGATTAGCAGTATGTCTAGCTTGTTTGATTTTATTATATCTTTTATTGCTTCTACTTTGGTTGAGCCTCCCAACCCCTTGCAATTCCAAGAGACGACTTTCATCATTTCTTGAGCGATTGAGATCCTGCTCGAGATTTGCCATCCACTTTAGTCCCTCCTGGATTTCTTGGGTGTTGTAGGAGCTTTGTTTCTTCCAAGCTTCGTTGTCTGTACAGTTCTATCTCTCTTTCTGCTTCTTGCTCTCTATGATATCTTTGTGATTTCCTTCCTCTTGTGTTCTGTTCAAGCATTGCATCATGTATTTCCTGTGAACTTTGTGGAGGCGATTGTTCTGGGGAGTAATATTGTTGTGCTACTTTGTTGTGTTTTACCATCTCTGCTCAGGATCCTCCTGGTGTTGTGGACCCTTCGGGTTCTTTTTCTTTCCTGTCGTTTCTAGGAGACGGAGGAGGGCTGTTTGTAGCTGTCGGGACCTCTTATTCTTTTGCTTTTGTTGATCTGGTGTCTGAGGATGGGATCTCTCCCTCTTCCATATGCAATGCATGGAATTGATTGTTAGCCGAGGTTTCTTTTTCTTCTCGGGGATTTTCCTTGCTTGTCGTTGGCTGCGATCCACTTGATACTGGGGCTGGTGAGGGCGTTTTCCTTCCCCTTTTGGCCTGCTGCCATCCTTCATCTTGCTTTTTTTCTAGAATTTCATGCACTGCTTTAGGGCAGTTTTTGACAAAGTGTCCATATTCATGGCACTTCTTACACTTGAAGGGCAGCTACTCGTAATCTACTTACTGCATATGCTCCCATCCGTCCATGTATAGGTTTACTACTTACGGCAGCCCTTTTGGCTGCGATCCACTTGATACTGGGGCTAGTAAGGGCATTTTCCTTCCCTTTTTGGCCTGCTGCCATCCTTCATCTTGTTTTTTTTTTCTGGAATTTCATGCACTGCTTTAGGGCAATTTTTGACAAAGTGTCCATATTCATGGCACTTCTTGTACTTGAAGGGCATCTGCTCGTAATCTACTTACTGCATATGCTCCCATTCGTCCATGTATAGGTTTACTACTTATGGCAGCCCTTTTTCTAGATCTACTTCCATGTAGATCCTTGCACAGGAGAACAACGGACCCTTTGGCTCTGCTTTATGGATGTAGTTTCCGAGGGAGTTTTCGATTGCTTCTATTGTTTCATCATTCCAGCAATGCAATGGGAGGTGCGTCAGGTGGACACAAATTGGGACCGCTGATGGCATGTCTTTTTCGAGGTCAAAGGATAGGCTCCATCGGTTTAAGTATGATCCATGGGGACCCATGAATAAGTTCTGCTCCTTGTTTTCGAATAGGAAGGTGAAAAATCCCTTTCCGCAAAAATAGTGTTGTAGTCCAGCTGTGATCAAGGGCATCCAGTTCTTGTTTAGCCATGTGCCCATGGTTTTTGGCGATGATTAGATTCCTGTGAACTGCTGTATCAGGCCTTTCTCGCTCAGTGCAAGAGCTTTCAGTCTTGAAGCTGTTGACATGATCTGGATTCTAGGTGTTGTAGCTTGCTTGACAAAGTTGGCATTGTTGGTTTCTGGGCCAAAGTTAGGAAGGGGGGCCGTGGATGCTACCAGGGCTCTGAAAGCAACATATAGGTTGTGCCTACGTTCCTCCTGGCTTAGATTCGGAGGAGGATCCATTTAGGAACCAAGTTCAAAGAGAGCTAGAGCCCCCAGTCAAGGATCTTGCCACAACAGATCTGCAGTAATCCCCGCTTGCCAGCCCCCGGTCCTCTGCGTTGCTGTGCCTGCCCCGTTCTGCAATACCAGGAATGATCAAGCAAACCAAACCTCTGCTTTCGGAGCTTGCAGATCGTGGAGCTTGCAGATTCAGATATGCTAGCACAACGTCTTAGCTAGCTTGCAGAGCAGATCGACTCTGGTTATGGTGCATGCAGATCGACTGTATTCTGGTGCATGCAGATCGCTTAGTCTCCACTCTCACTATCCCACTAAAAAATCAATGGAAATTATCACCTTGTTAGCATCAATTTTGCCTTTTAACTAGAATCTTGATCTTTAACCCTCATTTTGCAAAAGTGAGCTAGGGGATTGAGCTTTGATGATACTGTAACCATTTTCCATGAAGAAAACAAGGGGAAATCCATTGTTTCATTACCATCAGCAGAGCAATTTTGTTTTGATGTGATTTTGTATCATCTTGTCAAGATTTATGACTTAGTCAAGGGAGATACTATATTTCAGTATCGACATGTGATGTACCGCTCGCAATCTTATACACCTTATATATCAGTTTTATTTTCATATTTATGCAACAATGTGTTTGCTTGATGTTGTTGTAGCTTTAGATGTTTAAAAATTTGAAAAATTATTATTTTTGTATTATTTAAGTTCCCGAGATTGTTGATAAGTTAGATTCTGGACACTTCACAATAAATTCACCAACAAGATAACTGTAACATTGAACTGGGTCTATCAGCAAGCAGTGAGGTGATCAGGCTTGTATTAACATCATAGTAACAAGACTCGTGAGCCGAACTTGAAAAATCGTGAGTTTGACTCGGATCGCTTGCAAAACTAGTTGATTCAACTCGGGCCAACTACAACTCGAGTAGAAAGAGTTTTGATTGTTTGATAGACTATAAACCCTGACTTTGACTCGGATTGGCGAGTTTGACTTGCGATCGACACCCAATTTCTCTTTAAAACAGGATTTTAGCTTTCATTTTCTTTCATTCTTTGTTCTCTGTTTTGGGGAGTCACGAATGGGCGATAAAGAACAGTCGTACATGTTCACGACTCCATGTGGAATGGATGCTATTCGCGACTCCCTGGACAGTCTCGAAATACTTTCAAAAATGCCTCTTCCCTCTAAAGAATAGACAAAATGCCTTCAAATTTTCTCATTCAGTGGAGATGGGAATAGATGGAATAATACACAGAAATTACTCATTCTTCTTGCTGAAGAATAAACGGAATGCCCAAGTCTTAATTATTCTTCTCACTGAAGAATAGACAGAATGCTGAAGCGTTAAAATATTATTTTTAATTCTGTGATTCATGGGTCAAGGTAATGTTGAATTTATCATTGGTCGAGCAAATACCAAGTTTGTTGGGAGTATGAAAACCCTTAATTGCAAATGGATGGATTTATGATTTGATAGCCAATTTTTTTGCTAGTTATCTAGCATAACTAAGTTATTGGAATTTGTATAAATGCTTACAAATATTATTAATTACCTTTAAACTAATATTAATATTAATAAAAACTCACATACATATATTACTTTATAAATTTATAAAATTCAATATTAAATTTAATATCCAATATATTTATTATTTTTTTACGAATAAAAGCGCTTTAAAAGTTTAATCTAGACTTCTTATCTTATGGATGATATTGTAAGATGAGAATTGATATATTTTGGACATCCATTGATATCGTGTAGTATACGTACATGGATATTTGAATATTTATGAAAAATGTTTTTAAAAAAAATTCAAAATGTGTAGATATTTAATTTTTTGTATTTGCCGACTTTTTCCTGATCCGATTCAAACTCTTTGCTCTTTTGCCTTGCCGATTTATTACCGCTTCCGAGTCTGGTAACATTGATTAACATGGAGACCTGGGTTCAAATCCATGAGTGGGTATTTGTAAATATGGCATTGTAAATATAAGAAGTATTTCTCAATTAAAAAAAATGAAAAAACATTGAATTGGGTTACAGCTTACAAGTTCCTTTTGATTAACATTCCAACTTCCAAGTGCATGCATAAGATATAATGCTGTAACTGGCAGATGAAAGGGATGGAAGGAAACAAGGTTTAAGAAGAAAGTGTACTTGCATAAGGACACCCAATAATTTCTATCAAATGGGCAAAAGTTAACATGGGCAGTTTCAGTCATGACAAGCAGTTTTGGTACAGAAGGAATAGTGTGACAATGTGGACCTGATTTTGTAAGAGGCTTCTAAATAAACAAGAGTGGTCTTTTCCTTGCAGGTGTTAAAAATACAACGTGGTGCTAAAGAAAAAGGCTTTTCTGATGTGATATATCTTGATGCAATCAATAAGAAGTACCTTGAGGAAGCCTCTGCGTCCAATGTTTTTGTGGTGAAGGTATAACTTCTCTGTTTTCTTTCTGCATGCAGCTTTAATTCAATAAATACTTTTAAGTTTTTGCAGCTTTTAAAGGTAAATTACAATACATGTTCTTGCCACTTGGGAGACCTCATCATGCATTATCATTGTGCTAACAGTAGGGATTCTTCAGTATTTCTTTTGCATGTAGCATGAATCTTGTGTGAAAGCTTTCCTTTTCTTTTCAAATGCAATCATTCCTTTTGCTTCAAATGATTATCAGTGCTTACAGCCTCATTTTTAACTTAAACCTACATACCATCGAGAATTGGATTTCTAAGTGTTTGATCTTGTTACTTTTGTGATGTTTCAGACTTTTAGAAGAATTGATCACCTAACATTGGATGCCCATCTATGATCATACTGGCATACAGAATCATTGATTCACTATGGATCATATAAGATATATCATGTTCTTTCATTTATGGTTTACTGAAATAATGTCTTGTTGGCAAATGTTTGGTAGTTATTGCCTGAAATATGACATCATTTGCAATGTTGTGATGCCATCACAAAATTGGGGGTGCTCAAAAACATGACAGGAATATCCATCTTGGATTGCTTCCTCTCTGTGATTGTATACATGTACTTTGTTCTTCCAATAATACTTTATTTTATTCATTTAAAATCCCTCAAAAGTCTCTGTAGACTGTTATTTGTTCTCCTAATAATATTTGATTTTCTTGATTTAAAACTCTTCAAAAGTTTCAGTAGACTTTCAAGCTTTATGTACTGATTAAAAGAGATATTGTGATTGCAGAATACCACATAGAATTGTTAGATTTTCTTAAGATCTGATTAGATTATCTAGGATCTTTATCTGAAAGAATAACAAGTACAACGAAATGCAGAAGATATAAAAGATACACAAGACACCAAGATTTTCATCGGGGAAACCATAGAGGAGAAAACCCCACAAAGTTCTTCAGAATAGTAAGATGATCAAAAGAAGTAATAAGAAATGCACCTGAGAGAGTGTGTGAGGTGTGTAAATGAGGGAGAGCGCCTCCCTATTTATACCTTTTCAAGTCACTGACCAAATATAAGACTCGAGCCTACATGTCATTTCACATGGGGCCCACTTCTCCTAGAGAGACCACAATTATATTTTACATGATGTTACACTAGGGACTATTGCCCCGATTTACAACGGAGGTTGCACCTCAAGATCTAGACATAATTAAGACATCCTGTAAAGGGGTATCACATATCCCCAATGGGGGTACAACAACATACAATGATAATATAAAGCACAATATCTTCCGAAGTTACAAATACATCAACACTCCCTCTTAACTAGGAAGGTATTCTCTCTCTACACAGTCATCAACATATTTGGTCAGATCTTCATTGCATCGTCATCATCACGGAGTCATAGTCTTCATCATAGCTGCTGCCATCATCTTCTTATAATTTGACCATCATCCCATACTATCTGTCATCTGAAGTTTCTACAGTGCCAACCCTTTTTCATGCTGGATGTAGGCCTAACCCTCTGCCATGTCTTCATCATCTCTACGAGCAAGCCATCAAGTAGGTACATCTCAGGACTTATTATATGCCTCTTGCAAAACCTATAGGATCTCCCAAGACTGATCATATGCCACTGCAAAACCTGAAGGAGCATCCTAGGACTAATTACATGCCTTGCAACACCTGTGTACCCTACTATTACCTCATCATCTTTAGATCATCTCATTGTCACACGGAGCACAACCCAGATACACATAACACAACACTTACATCCACCGGCATGGGAGGACAAGCCTACCACCATCCGGGAAAGGCTCAACATTTACATCAACGACCATGGGAGGACCAACCAACCACCATGTTGAAAAAGTTTCAACACTTACATCAACGACCATGGGAGGACCTAGCCTGCCACCATGTTAGAAAAGCTTAAGCACTTACATCAACGACCATGGGAGGACCTAGTCTGCCACCATGTCGGAAAGGCTCCAGCACTTACATCAATGACCATGGTAGGACCTAGCTTGCCACCATGTCGGAAAGGCTCCAACACTTACATCAACGACTATGGGAGGACCTAGCCTACCACCATGTTGGAAAGGCTCCAACACTTACATCAACGACCATGGGAGGACCTAGCCTGCCGCCATGTCAGAAAGGCTCATGTGTATCTGTGTCCTTCGGACTCATCACTTCCCCTTGGAAGGAACCTCGATCTGAAGAACACCAAGCTTCTCTTTGAAGTACTTAAACTTCACTCTGACTAACGACTTGGTCAATACATCGGCTATATGCTTGTCCATTGCAACATACTGGAGCTTCACTGCTCCTCTCTGCACCATATCCCTGATATAATGATACTTGATCTCAAAATGCTTTGACTTGTCATGGAACACCGGGTTCTCAGACAAATTCACACAACTTTGGTTATTGCAATATATACAAGTAGCATCCAACCGAAGATCAAACAAATCAGATAGTAGCTTTCTTAGCCATATTGCCACACAACTAGCCGAACAAGCTGCGACATATTCTGCTTCGGTTGTACTCAGTGCCACGCAGGACTGCTTCTTGCTAAACCAAGAGATCACCCTTGATCCCATACTGAAGCAGCACCCCGAAGTGCTCTTCCTATCAATGGAACTGCCTGCCCAATCTGAATCCACATAACTGTTATCACCAACCTTGTAGTTTCCTATGTATGATGGATCTAAGATGGATGGTAGAGGAGCAAGCAACTAAGGAGGCAGAAGCAAGACTGCCTAGACTCCCAAATGGATGGTTGTCACGCCAATCAAGGCAGTCTCCGCTTTATGTTATCTGAGTCCGAGACAACAAAGGGGGAGACCCAGATCTACTCCCGACAGGAGAGATTAGACCTAGACACTAGATCAGATCAAGTAGGCTTGAGGTACGTAAGATGTAAGGTAATTGAAGACCCTAGATCTATGGGAGATGTTACCAGGTGTGCCAAGGCTTTGGGATTAGGGTTTTGGAAGTGTTAAGTCCGATCCAAAGTGAAACCAAGGCAGCTTATGGGGTGGATACAAGATCTGGGGTTGAGGTACTAGCAATTGATGAAGATAAACGCTTCGTTGGGAAACGTAACCAATGCAGGGTGAGTAAGGATAGAGTTGAGACTATCTAGTATCAAAGGGATAGACTCAATGAAAGATGTGACAATGTCCAAATATCTGAGTCATCAAAGAAAAGTCAACTTTTATGGAAAAGAGGTCAAGAGTGGGCTGGTGTTAGGCTTGGAGATCAGTGCCTGTTGGGCCTTGGGCAATGGAGTTAGTATTTGCACAGCGTTAGAGTGAACCCACTTGGGATATGCCTTGATCTATGGACCCATGAAAGTGTTTGGCCCGGAAAATTCAGTTTGCAGGGGAAACTAGCAGGAGGGCTAGCACTAGGGTTTGGAGAGGCAGATTTGCAGATCTAGGAAAACCAGGAGTATCAACTCAGCGTTGAAGGAGAGATGAGATTAGAATGGCTTGATCTACAAAACCAATTGAAAGTTTTATAAAAAATCAGATCTGGAAAAGTCAAAAATTGATGAGGGAAGCTAGGATGGTGAAATTCAGTTTTTCAGATCTAGGGCTACCTGGTAGGAACTAGCTCAGTGTTGGGGGTGATTTGGAGTGAGGGAGACTTGATCTACAAACCCAAGTGGTTATTTTCCGGAAAAAAAAGTCAAATTTGGAAAAGTCAAAATTTTAGTAGGGACGCTGGGGTTTAAGCAGTCAAAAAGTCAAATCTAGGGAGAACCAATCACAATTTGGACATCATTGAGGAGGATTTGGTGAGACGGGTGCCCGATCTACAAAACCCAGCTGTGGTGGGTCCAAAGATCGAGCGATTCCCCGATTAAGTATTTTTTGGATTTTTTATTATTTAGGAATTTTCAGAAATACTTGAAAAAAACAGGTACAATGGATTGAGATCTGAAAGAGAAGAGACTGACCTGTAGATCTTACCTGGACATGCTTTTAGATGCCTTGATGATGATGATCCTCGCCATCCCGATCAATTCTGGAAAATCTGAGTGAGTTCTAGAACCAACGTTATGCTCCAAGTGGCCAATGCGCCCCCTATCCTGCACAAGTAAACGTTAACAATATCAGATTTGCTGTACCACGAAAGAAAAAGCTAGATCTACAAAAAAGTAACAAGATGTAATCATAGATCACAATGAAGCTAATGAAAACCCCCTGATACAAGACGAAGACAATCTGAGCGAGTTGAGGTTCCCCTGCAAAAACGCTCCAGCTGAAAACGCCCTCCTGTAGACAAGACAATGATCCCGAAAAAAGATATAGATCTCACACAATATTTCGAATTTTAGGAAGTAAGAGACTTTCCAATCACCACCGATGAACATCAGCTGCAAAGTAGATCCAGAAAATATTCACAAAAAAAATTCTTTCTATTATTCAGATTCAAGGGCCAAAGACCCCTTACAAATGAGAAGCTCTCTTCTTTAAATAGAAATGAGAGAACCAAAATCCCAACCACTTTCAAAACGAGTGGCTAAGATTAAAGGATATAAGTGTTCTAATCAATGGTTGAGATGAGCTCAACATACAATACATTGATCAATATAACCATAAAATACCAAAGTGGGCTAGATCACCCATAAAGAGGGTACCACACTCAATAAGAAATAAATAAAGCACATGGTGGGTCCATGGAGTGTTAACTAACTCCCTTTGGGTGGCCCATGGCACAATAAAATAATATAATATTTTAATTTTTTTACTTTGTGCCTCCTTGAGGAAATTGTGAGCCTCCCAAAAGATTCAGAAAATAATATAAAAATACCCAAAAAATAGGTGTGGGCCGAATCAGGTGCTGCAACTGCTAGAGAAGGTGGGTAGGACATCACACTCATCATCATGACTCATCCCATGTCATTTCCTTGCCTCAGTAGCCCAAATCGATTTCTTCAATAGCTATTTAATCATTTTTTAATCTGCCCCAGGAAATGGGAACATGCCAAAACAGCCTCCTAGGGTGCCTGTGTTGTCAAACTGATCCTATCAAGCTTTCTGGGATGGGGGTACTATGTTACAAATAAGTGGCTGCAGCCCCTATGCCCCATACAGCGGCCTAGGAGATCCAATAAAAACATCTCCCTGTTCAGACACATCATCCAGTGAAGCAAAACTGCATCAGAAGGGTAAAATGAGCTCGATCATCTCTGCAAGTGCCCAAAATTGAAAATAAGCTAACTCACTAGACTCAAAGAGTCCAAATTCGTCTAGGGTGCATACTCATACCCTTTCCAGGTCTCTGCCTGATCATCACCAATATCCAACAGATAATATAATCACCTGTAAATGACCAGATACCAATAATATAACTCAGACTATCATCCATCTGTTGCAAGTGTTACAAGGCTAAGACATGCTCTACAAATCGTTTAAGTAACAATCATAACAAGTAGCAGCCACCTCACTGGCGGTACATCAACCAAATACATATGTAGGGTTTTATTTATTATTACTTAGACCAGACGTTCACGACTATACTCACTTCATAGTTGTAGTCAATTTGCTAGTGAAGGGTGAAAACTTAAATTGACAAGGCTAGGGTAAAGAATGACTACCAACTTAACATCATGACACTTTGGATATGGGAAGGGAATACTCACTACAACCACATGCCAGACAAACAACAACATAGGGAATGGCAATGCCTCACAAATGGTTGAGTTGTTCAGAGAGTGCTTATTCAACTTAGGCATCATGTCTACATCAAGTTTGATCCAGGTTCATTAGGACCATCAATTTTGTTTACATGGCCTTTTTTTCCTATATGACCTTTTGGGGACTTCACCAGTGCTTAAAAGCACAGCTAACTGAAGCTTTCATCCACGACATATTCAAATTTATAAGGTCAACAATCTTTGGATATAACATATATTTAACCATTTCTTTTGGGACCTTTTCTTACATTCTTCACGGAGTATTTTAGCATTTCATTGCTCTTGGCCTTTGCTTGTATATGTTAAGAAACACATTTTAGAATTTACATTTTCCATGGGCGCATATATAAACATTTCCAATACAAGTAGTACATGAGCTTTGAGTTTTAGCCAACAACATCTCAAGTGACTAGGGGGAGTTCTGCACAGTGCCAAACATCGGGACAACCGACCAGAATGATTTAGGCATACAATCCAGCTTACCAAAGGCAAGTTTTGTCACCAACTCAGAGCCGAGACACACTATAAACAGGGAGGTTTGTCCAACAAAGGTTCTAGCGGGAAAAGGTCCTCCATGCCATAAGTCAAGTAGTAAGTCGGGTTAAAAAACAAAACTGGAAGATAATGGATGGCTGGAGGCAGTGAGAGATGAAGCCAACACTAGCAACCCAAAGAATGGTGGGAATGACTACCTCTATTCTTCCTAGGGAGGGTTAAACCAATGAGTATAGATCAGGAACTTCCAAGCCTAAGTAGGGACACTAATACATAATACAAATACATCCAAGTCCATATATTTATGACCGCCAGATCATGACACTAAATGCTAATACATGTCACAAAGATGAGTATAAGAAAAATGATAACCCTAACACAACATAATAAAAGATGAGTCATAATCATGCATATAATCCATTTGAACCATCATCTGTCCAATGAGAAAGCACTGATATAAATCTGGGCATCAATAACTGCTTTGTAAATGACTAAATGGCTGCATTAGTCCTCAAATCTTAGTGTCCTAAGACTCAATCCTGTCATGGGAGAGTACAATAGTCAACGAAGAAAATAACGGTCCGTCACCACTGGTCATCTCAGCATCTCATATGTAAGAGATTTGGCTGAAAAATGTACTATATCTGAAAAATAGAATATGGTAGCCCGACTACTACATATGTGATAACAATAACCTTCCATGTTAATCTTCTGATTTGCATCATACTTGAGCCCATACTCGACTGTACCCTTCAGGTAACTCACTGCATGCTTTGCATCTAGGTGAGCATGTCTTGGATCATTCAGGAATTGGCTCAGGTTGTTCAAAGCAAAACATATGTTTGGTCTTGTAATTGTCAGGCACATCAATGAACAAATCATCTGACGATACATCGTGGCATCAATCGACTCTGATGAAGCATCGCTTAATAGCTTCAGGTTCGATGCCATAGGTGTGGCGATGTCCTTGCAGTCCATCATTTCGAGCCCCTTTAGAATCTCCACTGCATACTTCCCTTGTCCAAGGGAGATTCCATCCGCACTTTGCCACACCTCCATGCCTAGAAAGAAGTGCATCATACCCAAGTCCTTCTTCTCGAAGTCGGAAGCAAGCTTCCTCTTCGTGTCAACAATCAACCCATTCTCACCTGTCACAAATAGGTCATCTATATACTATTACCACCTAATGGGTAACGTGTTTCGCTGCGAGGCTTGAGGTGATGTACAGCGACCGACAACCGACAGAAAGTTAAAATGGGTTAATCCAACGATCTCCGTCTCAACAACCAGCGTTTCCATTAACGTCCAGGGAACATTTTTTACGTTGCCATTTTATATCGTGGGACCTCTCACGACCTTCATTCTTCACGTGGACTTTTGATTTCAAAAGAACTTGCTTACACTTTAAAGCATAGCAACAACCAAGTCAAAGGAAGACTGTGAGTGGAGATTAATACCACCACTGTAATTTAGAAAGGAGAGATCCAATTTCATGAATGGTCGAGTTCAGGTCCAATGTAAGTTTGAGATAAGAGATGTAAAGAAAACAGTTTACACTAGCATAAATAACAGATCACCATATATTGGAAATCGCTGGCAAAAAATTGAAATCTCTCTTGTGGACATTGTTCTTGGCAAATCTCATTAAAGATGCTGAGAAAAGAGAAGTTGCAGTAGCCGGTTCGTGGAAGGAATTTGAGTTCATTGTTGAGTTTTGAATTGCTGGTCTACGTGTCTTCATTAGTTTCAATTCAGATGAGGCCAGTTTCAGATATTTTGATTCTTGATTTGAATGTCTTTATTATGTAGTTGTTGAACCACGATGACCAATAAATCGATTTCATGTTCATCATTCGGCATCTCGTTGAGGAGGGTTCTTTGATCTGTAAAATAGAGCACGCCATACTTCATATTTTCTACGGGGAATCCGGTCTAGCACATCAGTCTACACAAATTGTTGATTTTATTTAGCCATCTAGATCAGGTCGCAGATCATGGTTTTGGAAATCTCAGCAAACCCATGCATCCTCGCGTGTCCATTTGTATTGGCAACCAGAGCGCCCATCTTTTATCGTGACACTACGCCATTGTTTTCTGCCATTTTCTTTGACAACTGAGTGTTAGGTTCCCGTTTGGCAATCGATTGCAAGTTGGATGAAATGATTGTTCATTTTAAGGCACGATTTATTGAAACCGTTGATGGTGGCCAGTAAGCGGCTTGGTGGAAAGGACTGTGATTGAAACTGTTGTGGAAACCGTTACTCACAATAAATCGATTTCTGGTTGATTGCATCGCATGGTTGTTTGGTGGCATTTTTAAGTTAGCCCGAGAATCAAACCCATATAATCTTTCCTTGTGGCCACTGATTTCTGTTAGATGGATGGACTACGTAGCTCGGGTTTTCCATTTTTTATGAGATCAAAATTTGTTTGGCAGCCATATTTAACTTCACCTATCACACCGAGTTCGTATCACTTGATGGACAAGTGTTAAAGGGATATCACAACCTTCATCAGCTGTCAGTCTGTCATATTGGTTCACATGGCTGAAGTCACTGATCATAATAATACTCCTCTTCAAGTTCTATGGGCCCTCTTTGGGTTTGAACCATTAGTCAAGCATTTGGATATACTTTAGTGGAGTTTGGACTTTTAGCTTAAGTAGGAGTTTCTTTGATAAATTAGTTTAGTTAAGTAAAGGTTGATGGAGGAAAAAGTGGATCAATGATCCACTTTCACCTTTATTTTATATTTTTATATTATTAATTTTTGTTTTTTAGAGCCTTTAAGGCCTATAAAGAGCATGGCTTTTTCATTGTGGAAAGATGGAAAAGTTGGGAGGATTTTTCCCAAAGATTAATAGAAAATATATCTTCTTCGGTTTTGATGGTTGTTCAATTGACCACTCGCTATGATGTGTTGCGTGTTAACTTGTGTTATTGAGCGTTTGTTGCTAGCTGCTTTTCCTTTCTATGTTTGCGACTGTGGACCATAAACAAATGCTCTCGTCCTATTTGAAGGTGGAAATCCTAGCAGTTGCTAGCCTTTCCCCTTTGTGAGCGTGCATGCACGGGTTCGATGCTTACACTTTATCAAGCTTTGATTGTGTAGCATCTCCTTTGCCTGCATAGTGCATCTTCTACGTTTAGGAAGAAGAAGATTTAGTAGTTGCCCCTTTGACACAATGCCCTTGTGGGTTCTCCTTTGACTCCATTTTTTCCTTTAGGTATACAGACACTGGTCCATTAGTCGGGTTTGATCCTTCCCTCCTTTTGTTAACCATTCAAATACTCCTTTGCTACAACCATTTCACTAAGGCAGCCTCTTCCAATCACCTAGTCTACCATTGTTTCCTGCCTTAGTGATCTTAACACCAGGGACACCCCCCTTGAGTTGGAGAAGAGCTAAATTGAAGCGAGGGAGGAGTGTTGTGACAGTGGCTGTTCTTTTCGCAGTTGCCATTGGGCCAATGTGCCTAATTTTGGACTTTGACACATGCACGTCGGTCAGGAGCGGCAACATTTTTGGCGCAGTTGCTGGGGATAAAGTCCAGTTCCCGAATTTTAAAGACTATGCTTCATTGATTTTTGTGGGAGATCATATTGCAGATCCTGATTCTCACATGGAGACTCCACGAAGGGACGAAGCCCTTGTCCTTTTGCAGATCTAAAGACTTTTTGGGTGTAGAGGTGAGCACACTCAGAAATCAGAAGACTTTCAAGCTCACTTTGGCGACTCCATAGTTCAGTTTGAGGTATGAATATATGTATGTTGCATATTCAATACTTCATTATTTGAGAACATGGATGATGAAATGGAAGGACTTCGTGCTCACTTGCACGGTGCCTTCACCCCATTAAATTTCTCAGGTATCCATGGATTTCCCAATGGGTGCTATAAAAGAATACTTAGAATTGTTCCAGAGTTCTTTGGAAATGATGAGGACTCGATAGTCCATCATATTGCTTCTTTCTGCAAGTTGATGGCAGATCTCAAAGTCTACCATGAGGATGATCTAATGATTGTGTTTGCTTTAGCTTTTGAGGGAGATGCAGAAGATTGGTTCAATAACCTTTGGGATGAAAGCATAGACTCAATGGCAAATTTTTTTGAGAAGTTTCTCTTGCATTGGCATGAAGGAGCAGTTGAAGAGATTGAGAAGTTGGTCAAAGAGTATGATGCCCTCCTCCCCAGGACACCACCCGATTCTCAAGAGGAGATCCATGAAGAAAAGATCATTAAAGACCTGATTGATGAAGTAGTACAAAGACCCTTGGTTGAAGACATTGCTGAAGAGCTGCCTTAGATCTATGTCATTGAAAATATTCCTGAACCATTCCATGCTGAAGATTTGGACTTGCCTCAGGTTCATAATATGACTTTTGTAGATCAGCTCAAGCAGCCTTCTGATGGAGGTTTGTATATGAGCCCTATCAACCAATGGATAGAGGCTTCTTGTGCACATTCAAATTCTTTTTGCCTAAACTTCAGTGATATTTTTCCTCCTAACAATCTGATGTTCCAACTCAGCTTTATTCAAGAGCAGATTGCAAGACAAAGTTATTTTATTTCTTTGTTTTTGTCTCTAACCAAGCATAGGAAAAGGAAGTTTGGCATGGAAAACGTGCTTGAGTGGCTCCACTAGCTATATGCATATACTTAACAGGTTCTAGATTCATGGTTAAGTTAGAATAGGTAGGCTGAATAAGCTCTTGCATGAGCATTTACATTTGATAGTTTTCTCATTATGCATTATTTCAAAGTTTGTAATAAGTAGGTGGGTCAATGTGAATTAAGCCATCCCAACTGCACGGTTAGTTGGTCTGCAGTACCCAGAGAATGCTGAGGTTCTCATGTGTTCTCTCCAAGAGCACATGTCCCCATATGGAGCCAGATATTACCACCTAATGGGTAACGTGTTTCGCTAGGAGGTTTGAGGTAATGGGTAACGTGTTTCGCCAGGAGGTTTGAGGTCACCTACAGCGACCGACAACCGACAGAAAGTTAAAATGGGTCAATCCAGCAATCTCTGTCTCGACAGCCAGCGTTTCCAGTAACATCTAGGGAACATTTTTTATAGTTTTGGCTGAGAATTCGCAGTGATTGCTAATGGCATCTTGTGGAGAATCTGCGGTCAGTAAATGTATATTGTCGATGTTTCGAGCCATCCTTGGGTCATTTTGAGGACATTATCGATGCTTGAGATGATCAATGAATCTTTACTTTATATAAATACAGACCAGTCATAGGAAGCTGACAGCTAGGGGTTAATGATCATTCAAAGGAAGCCGACAGCGAGGGTTTCTTAGATGGTGTGAAATCCTAGCGAATGTGGGAATTGTATGATTGTCTTTGCATTTTTTAAGAAAAGAGAGATGAGCGATCTTCTTTCCTTTGGAGATTCTGATCTTCTCTAGGCGTCTTAGATTTCTCAGGGTATCTGCTCCATACCGGTCAATGATAGTTTTGGCTGAGAATTCGCAGTGATTGCTAATGGCATCTTGTGGAGAATCTGCGGTCAGTAAATGTATATTGTCGACGTTTCGAGCCATCCTTGGCTCACCTTCAGGACATTATCGATGCCTAAGATGATCAATGAATCTTTACTTTATATAAATACAGACCAGTCATAGGAAGCTGACAACTAGGGTTTAATGATTAGTCAAAGGAAGCCAATAGCTAGGGTTTCTTAGATGGTGTGAAATCCTAGCGAATGTGGGAATTGTATGACTGTCTCTGCATTTTTTAAGAAAAGAGAGATGAGCTATCTTCTTTCCTTTGGAGATTCTGATCTTCTCTAGGCGTCTTAGATTTCTCAGGGTATCCGCTCCATACCGGTCAATGATAGTTTTGGCTGAGAATTCGCATTGATTGCTAATGGCATCTTGTGGAGAATCTACGGTTAGTAAATGTATATTGTCGACGTTTCGAGCCATCCTTGGCTCATCTTCAGGACATTATCGATGCCTAAGATGATCAATGAATCTTTACTTTATATAAATACAAACCAGTCATAGGAAGCTGACAGCTAGGGTTTAATGATCAGTCAAAGGAAGTCGACAGCTAGGGTTTCTTAGATGGTGTGAAATCCTAGCGAATGTGGGAATTGTATGATTTTTTATGTTGCAATTTTATATCGTGGGACCTCTCACGACCTTAATTCTTCACGTGGACTTTTGCTATGAAAAGAACCTCCTTCGTAGCAGCGACCAAGTCAAAGGCAAATTGTGAGTGGAGATTAATACCACCACTGTAATTTAGAAAGGGGAGATCCAGTTTCATGAATGGTCGAATTCAAGTCCAAGGTAAATCTAAGATAATAGGTGCAAAGAAAACAACAGTTTACACTATCATTAATAACAGATCACCATAGATTGGAAATCGCTTGCAAAAAATTGAAATCTTTGTGGCGGACATTGTTCTTAGCAAATCTCATTAAAGATGCCGAGAAAAGAGAAGTTGCAAAGAGAAGTTGTAGTATCCGGTTTGTGGAAGGAATTCGAGTTCATTGTCGAATTTTGAATTGCTGGTCTATGTGTATTCATTAGCTGCAATTCACACGAGGTCAACTTCAGATGTTTTGATTCTCGATTTGAATGTCTTTATTATGTAGTTGTTGAACCACGATGACCAAGAAACCGATTTCATGTTGATCATCCAGCATCTCGTTGAGGAGGGTTCTTTGATTTGTAAAACAGAGCACGCCATACTTCATATTTTCTACAGGGAATCCTGTCTAGCACAACAATCAACACAAATTGGCGATTTTATTTAGCCATCCAGATCAGGTCGCGGATCATGGTTTTGGAAATCTCAGCAAACCCATGCATTCTCGCGTGTCCATTTGTATTGGAAGCCACAACGCCTATCTTTTATTGTGACACCACGCGATTGTTTTCTGCCATTTTCTTTGACAACCGAGTGGTAGGCTCTCGTTTGGAATCGATTACAAGTTGGATGAACTGATTGTTCGTTTTAAGGCACGATTTATTGAAACTGCTGATGGTGGCCAGTAAGCTGCTTGGTGGAAAGGACGGTGATCTAAACTGTTGTGGAAATCGTGACTCACAATAAATCGATTTCTCGTTGATTGCATCATGTGGGTGTTTGGCAGCGTTTTTCAGTTAGCCCGAGAGTCTAGCTCAGATAATCTTTCCTTGTGGCCACCAATTTCTGTTAGCAGCGCTGACTATACAGCTTGGGTTTTCCATTTTTTATGAGATCAAAATTTTTCTGGCAACCATACTTAACTCCACCAGTCACGCCGAGTTCGTATCACTTGATGGACAAGTGTTAAAGGGATATCGTAGCCTTCATCGGTTGTCAGTCTGTCATATTGGTTCACATGGCCGAAACCGTTGATCATAATAAAACTCCTCTTCAAGTTCTTTGGGCCCTCTTTGGTTTTGAACCATTAGTCAAGCATTTGGATATACTTTAGTGGAGTTTGGACTTTTAGCTTAAGTAGGAGTTTCTTTAATAAATTAGTTTAGTTAAGTAAAGGTTGATGGAGAAAAAAGTGGATCTATGATCCACTTTCACTTTTGTTTGATATTTTATTATTATTGTTATTTTTTGTTTCTTAAAGCCTTGAAGGCCTATAAAGAGCATGGCTTTTTCATTGTGGAAAGATGGAAAAGTTGGGAGGATTTTTCACCAGAGATTAATAGAAAATATATCTTCTTCAGTTTAGATGGTTGTTCAATTGAGCACGCGCTATGATCTGTGGCGTGTTAACTTGTGTTATTGAGCGTTTGTTGCTAGCTGCTTTTCCTTTCTATGTCTGTGTCTGGGGACCATAAACAGATGCTCTCGTCCTATTGGAAGGTGGAAATCCTAGTAGTTGCTAGCGTTTTCCCTTTGTGAGCGTGCATGCACGGGTTCGATGCTTACACTTTATCAAGCTTGATTGTGTAGCATCTCCTTTGCTTGCATAGTGAATCTTCTGCGTTTAGGAAGAAGAAGATCTAGTAGTTGCCCCTCTGACACAAGGCCCTCGTGGGTTCTCCCTTGACTCTATTTTTCCCTTTAGGTATACCGGCACTGGTCCATTAGTGGGGTTTGATCATTCTCTCCTTCCGTCAACCAATCAAATACTCCTTTGCTACAACCATTTCACTAAGGCAGCCTCTTCCAATCACCTCGTCTGCCATTGTTTCCTGTCTTAGCGATCTTAACACCAGGGACGCGCCCCTTGAGTTGGAGAAGAGCTAACCTGAAGCGAGGAAGAAAGGAGTGTGGTGACAGTGGCTGCTCTTTTCGCAGTTGCCATCGGGACGGTGTGCCTAATTTTGGGCTTTGACACACGCACGCTGGTCAGGAGCGGCAACACATACAGTAGAAGTATCACTGCATTCGCTTCCTCAACCTTGTAGTAAAGGTTGGAATTCATGTTACTCTTGGTAAAGCCCAAACTAGTTAGGAAGCTGTTAATCTTGCCGTACCACGTCGAACTTGAGGATTGTCTGCAGTCACTCCCTCTGAAGAAGAGCATCATTCTCCCTCTGCCTTTTGTACTCTATGTATTGAAACATTCTGTAATGGAGTGACAAGTAGCTTCCTCTTCTACTAATGTTCTATGTATCCATCTAGAGTCACTGGATACCAAGATACTCTATCTTGAACTTTGTTGAAAAGTTCTTCTTGCACCCATCTGTGAGCTTGTCATCCTCTATAGGGTTTCATCTTCAATCTTGTAGCAAAGGTTAAGATCTTCATCACTCTAGGTGATCTTCAAGCTCCATATGTAACTGTATGTTCTATCCGATGGGTGCCTTTTGAGCTCGTACAAGGCCTTCTTTAATTTGCACACATGAGTCTGCTTGTCATATGTCTCAACTCCCAGTGACTACTCTAGGTATACTTCCTCCTTGACGACATCATTCAAGAATGTTATCTTGATGTCAGCTGATGTATCTCCCATCTCATACCTGTACGTATGGATATAATGGAAGTGTACCACGTCACTGGTGCAAATGTCTCTTCGTAGTCTGTGCCTTCTTTCTGTGAGAAGCCTCATGCTACGAATCTTGCCTTGTATCCCACAATGTTGCCATCTACTACATGTTGGGTCTTGTAGATCCATATGGAAAACACTACGGGCTTCCCTTCAGGTCTCGACACTGCATCCTAGACATCATTTGTCTTGAACTGGTACTCTTTGATCATAGTCTCCTTCCCTTTTTTCTTGGCTACTTCTTCATAGTTGGAAGGCTCTGCATCAATGATGTCGCTCAACACTGTCACATAACTAGAGTGTGTCTGAGGCCTCTTGGTTTCTTTGGAAGTCTTGTCATACTATTCTTTATCTTGGATTATTTCTCGTGCCCAAGGTGGTCTTCATCTCGTGAGGTGGATCTACCACTCTCTTTATATTCTTCTGAAGCTCTTTCTTTCACTATGGTGTCTTTGACCCGGGAAGCTTCAGGTTCCTCTTCTGAACTGTCGTTACTTGTTCTTTGGAACGATCTACAAGTCAAGTTCAGTTGCATGATTTATAAACATATCATAATTTCCAAAACATATTAATAGTGACAGATATATGTCACATAGCCGTGCGACTATTTTAGCCAATGCTACAACATTGATCCATATCATGTATACATACAGTAACTTCTAGATGCATTCTACCCCAACATTATTAAGAGTGTGTACTACTCCTAATATGCCAGCAAAGAGGTTTCAATCTAGATAAGTAGTAATGGAATGTTGTACACCATCATGTGCAGTTTAGTAGTATAAATGCAAAAATACTCAGACATCAACTGAATATAAATAAATGTATAACCAAACAATATCATGAAATGAGAATTGAATACTTATCTTTATTTGTTTCGTGGGTAGACTCCTTCTTGAGCCTTCAGCTTCATCATTTTCTTCATTCATAACAATATCATTTCTTATCCAAATGCTAAGATGGATAAGAGGTTCTTCAAAAATTGAGTCCTTCATATTCCTCATCGCTTGAGGGATCTTCTTTGAATCGTGAGAGCTTGATCTTCAGTTGCTCCCATCTTCTCTTCTCTTGTTATGAGTCGAGCTTCTTCTTGTGTGCATTCTTCCTAGAGTCTGCTGAAGGTAATCACTTCCTTCTGGTACACATTCCTCGAATGAATGAATCGCATGATCTTGGGAGGCCATTCAAGGTGGTTATAATAATCTCTTATTCTTCTTCGATTGCTTCGTCATAGCGCCGAACACTTCCTTTTGGTTTCTTCAAGGATGACACATGGGGGATGAGATGATCTTTAATAGAATCTACAATTATTCTCTTGGCTTTAGCCTTAGCCTCATCTCCCTCTGGCTCTTAGAACTTCCTTACTGAAATACTGATCCAAGTCAATTTCTTCAAGGATCACGGAGGTCCGATACTTCCATACTCGGAAGTTGTCAGCTTCACCAAGCTTGTCCTCAAGCTGGGTGTGATTAGTCATTTTGAAATGAGAACCTCGAATGTAAATAGAATTTTTTTAGATCTTACCGATTTGAGGTGTTCGTCCTGGTTTCGGAGCTGGTTGATCTAGGGTTTGTAAGAGAAACTCTATTTTTCAAAACTTGGAATTTTAAACTTTTGATTGGATAGAAATATGGGCCTCTTCAAGGCGAACTGTCCAATTGAAAAAAGTGGAGGGAAGATCCCGGAACAGGAAGCCCTAGTTTTCCAATTTCTTCTACAGAAAGGACTGATATTGATTCTGCTGTATCTTCGAAGGTTCCACTCCTTACATTCTGAAACTTCTCACTGAGATAGCCTGATATGTTTATAGTGACTCAAAATAATGATTAGCATGGTAATATACATCGACACATAGGTTTTAATAACCTCCTAAGGCTTAATTAATAATGCGATTATTCCAGCTTTAGAGCTTTGGGTGAAAAACTTGAAAATTATTTATCGCTTAAAAACAATAAATAATTAACAAGAAAAAAACACCCTGGAATAATGCATTAATAAATAAGTCCTAAGTAGCCAAACCTTTTAGATAAAGTCATTATGCTAACTCATTTTATTACAAGTCCCCATGGGGTATGAACATGTTAAAAAAAAAATTAAAAAGGGGCTAGGAAGGCTTGCAAGGAATTTTGAACTTTGAAAGTTTGAACAAGTGATTGTTCATCTTTGGCGGTTCGTTTAGAAATCCAACTTAGTGCAACTTAGTCGGTAACACCTGGCTCCAACTGTGGGACGTGCGAATGATATAAACTTCGTGAAAATTGATCATACGAGAAACCTCGAATCTTTGGTTCTTGCACAAAACTAGATAAGTCAATCACATGCATATATAACTAAATGAAATAACTTGCATCAAATTATAATACAAGATAATGTACAACAAAAGAATTTCTATGGAAATAATCTATTATACAAAAATTAAGCTAGGAAATAAAATCCAGAGGAAGGGTTAGAAATTCATGATACAAAGATGCCCCCATGGGCATCAGATTTTGTCACTGAAGAATAACATCAGAAGTTGCCTGTTCACTGGCAGAGTCTGCTTTTCACTATCCATGTCGCTAAGATGAAATGAACTATCACTGGCTATATCATGAATGATGTAGGGACCCATCCATAAACTGCCAAACTTTTTGTGTTTGCCAGGTTTTTCTCTACGCTTGTCCCATAAAAATACTGTATCTCCCTTCTGAAAAGCTCTAGGCCTAGATGACTTGTCAAAATTTCTTTGAACTTTATCCTGATTTTTGACACTTTGATCAACTGCCTTTCTTCTGACTTCATCCATCTCTACCAACTCATGCATCCTGCTTTGATAATCATCCTGATCTGATCCTGATTCTTGTAGAACCTAATACACTGGTAACTTGAGATGAATTAGTAAAGTCACATTCGTTCCGTATACTAATTCGAAAGGAGACGTTCCTGTTGCACTCTTCTTGGTGATTCTATTTGCCCAAAGTGCAAACTTGATTTTACTATCCCAAGACTTCTTATTATCACCTATAATCTTTTTAACGATGGTCATCATGTTTTTGTTGCTTGAATCAACAAGACCATTTCCCTAGGGATAATAATTCGAGACATAGGTTTGCAACCAGTCATCTGGAATCTCTTCATAACATCTGCAGCATATTTTCCTACCCCCAGGAAAACATGTCCATCCTCCTGCCAAACCTCCATCCCCAAATAATAATGCATCAACCCAAGGTCAGTCATCTCGAACTCTGAAGCAAGATCCTTCTTGTAAGCATCAATCGGGTGCTCTCACCTAGTAATGAATAAATCATCAACATACAGTGAAAGAATGAGCGGAACACCACCAACCACAATGTTGTATAGGTTGGTATCTGCCTCACTCTTCCGAAACCCAATCAAAAGCAAGTAGGAATCGATCTCGTAATACCAAGCCCGAGGGGCTTGCTTCAGACCATACAAGGCCTTTTTCAGCCTACAAACATGAGAATCTCTCATACACCTTGAATCCCTGTGGCTGCTCCAGATACACTTCCTCCTATAGAAGACTGTTGAGAAAAGAGGTCTTCACATCCATCTGATGAATCCTCCAACCCATCTCTGCCACGACGGGGATCATTGCTTTGATCGAAGAAAATCTGGGCACTGGTGCAAAGGTCTCATCATAGTCATCTCCCTCTACCTGTGAGAACCCACGCGCAACAAAGCGAGCTTTGACCTTCTTGATGCTGCCATCTGCAACATGCTTTATCTTGTAAGGCCACTTGGAAGTCACAACTGACTTCTCCTCTGGTCTCGAAACGACTTCCCACACCCCATTCTTCATGATGGAATTGTACTCTTCCATCATGGAATCTCTCCAAACATGGTGTATGGAAGTCTCCTCATAAATGGTAGGAACGATGTCACGCAAGCTAATCACCTATGCCATATAGCTCGAAAATCTCTTAGGTGCCTTTCTCTCTCTAACCTCCCTCCTGGGTTGTCCAACAGAGTCCTCTGTTTCCTTCATAAGCTCCTTAAGCCAACTAGGTTTTCTCTTCTTGGAGGAAGCATCTTGTGTCAGACTCTCCTCTACCTCCTCATCAGACACTTGTCTCCCTGAAGAAGTACCAACAACCTGAGAACCTGAACTTGTACCAAGAGAACTCTAATCACCTGAAGGTGTAACCTATGAACCTTTTCATGTACCAAAAGTGCCTATAGATTGAGCCCCTGAAACCAATGAACCTGTAACATGTGACCTAGTCACTCCTGACTCTAGTGACTCTGTGCTCTAACTCGCTGAACTTTGAACTATCATCCGTGGAGTACTCTACTACTCCTTTATCTCAGAATCTAGAGATCTCTTGTAGGCTTTCTCCTCCTCAAACTTCACCTCCCTTCTCACCACAACTTTCCTCTGTGTCGGAAGGTATATACAAAAAGCCTTCGAAGTCTCGTCATAACCAACAAAGATACCCCTCTCTCCTGTAGCCTCCAACTTTGTCCTCTTCTCAAAAGGGACATGTGAGTATGTAAGGCAACCAAATTTACGAAAGTGACCTATCTTAGGCACTTTCCTTGTGAACATCTCCTACGGAGTTTTGCACCCTTGTGCATGGTGCAGATTCCTGTTCAAAACATAAACAACAGTGCTACAGGCCTCTGCCCATAGAAAGAAAAGAAGACTCTGATCATGCACCATGGCTCTAGCTGCACCCACTGTCGAACAGTTCTTTCTTTCAGCCACTCCATTCTGCTGCGGAGTGTAAGGAACTGTCAACTGCCTCTTGATCCCCTGCTGCCGACAATAGTCATCGAATGCATGGGAAGTATACTCACCCCAATTGTCTGACCAAAGTACCTTGATCTTCTTTCCTGTTTGGTTCTCCACAAGAGCTTTAAACTCTTGGAACCGAAGCAAGACTTTCTCTGATCTCTTGCTTCTAAGGAAATAGATCTAGGTCTTCCTGAAAAAGTCATCGATGAATGTGACATAATACTCATAACCTTTCAAAGAAGTAGATGACATGGGATCACACAAATCTGAATGAATCAACTTAAGCACTCCCTCTGACCTGGAATCACTGCTTGGAAAAGCAATCTTGGTGTGCTTTACACCATCTACAAACACCATTCGACTCTGTGTTGAACTCTGGCATACCTGTAGTCATCTCTCTCAGCATCCTCAAAGCTGGATGGTGAAGGTGGGCCATCCTCCTGTGCCATAACTGACACAACTCACTGCTGCTTTGAGTGTGTGACAGTGCATGATGTGGCTTGAGGAGAAGCTTGTACAGTTTCCCACATCTTACTCCAATCGCATGTGAATCAGATGGACCTGTTGCCTTGGGAAAGATGTGAACTTTCCCAGCAAAGACATATACACCAAAGCCTCTGTCCTCAATCATGGAAACTGAAACAAGGTTCTTCTTGAGCCCAGGGACATACAATACATCCCTCAGAAACATAGGTTGCATGGACTCCTTGTCAAAACAGACAATCCCACGCCCAACCGTGTTCACCACTGTGTCATCTCCCAATACAACCTCCAATTCCAAATCCATCTCTGACATCTCGGCAAACATATCTCGATCACCTGTCATATGAACGAAAGCTCCACTATCAATGTACCAAGTGGAGGAACTAGTGGAACTTAAGTTACCTGAAACATCCCTCTAACCTTGCTGAATCGTAGTTCATTGTTTCTGAAACGGAAACTGATGGGAAATGACTGTGAAACGGATCAAGAAAAGTTGAAACGGATCAGTTACAACCTATGAAACCGGACACGTCCAAAAGGGCCTGCATGTCCCTTGTCCGCGTGTCCGACACGGACACGCGGACAGAGCGTGTCGGACACGACTTTTTAGCGTGTCCCTATTTAGGACACGTGTCCCATGCTGCCACCAACGTGTCCTGATTCCAAGACACGTTTTCCATTGAAAAAATGCCCATAATTGCTTTAAATCAAAATTTTCACTTTCATTTTATCATTTGCAAGTGTGGAGAGTGCTCTAAAGTGTGTTTGTTGTACAGGTGAGGAAGATTTGAAGGATTTAAATGTGTAATTACTAATGTTAAATGTGCATTGATTTTGATTTCTATTGAATATTTGTAAAAATTTGGATCTATGTCTATATTTTTAATATATATAAATTTAAAAATATATATATACATAACGTGTCCTACGTGTTCTGATTCCGGGGGTCACTATGTCCGTGTCGGACACTCGAATCGTCGTGTCCTTTGTGTCCCATGTCCTCGTGTCAAGTGACTTAGGTTACAACGCAATATGTTCGGAAACGGATTAGTACGCCGTCAAAAGGGATCATGCAGAAGAAGATACGACTCGGGAAAAATCAAAATGGATCCGGTTGAAGTTGACGCGGATCCATAAAATCTGGATACGTTTTGGCATTTTTTTTCCTAATTTCGGGCGTTTGAACGGTAACCTAGAGAGCTGAGTACTAACTGAGAGAGCCGACTACTAACCATGTGTTTCAGGCATTTATTGAATGATTCTTTTCCCATAAATTTAATCGTTGGCATCCATTGCAAAGTACAAACATCGACAACACTCGTGGATTCGTAGACTGTAGTCGTTGGGTAGTAGTTTGTTTTCCATTTGCAGCAACAATCGTCCGGTTTCGTTCTTCATTTGTAGCAACAGTCGTTTGATTTTGTTTTTCATTTGCGGCAACAATCGTTCGTCGACTCCATCTCCATAGTTCGTGCATCTTGATTCTCTATAGTTCGTGCAGCTCGAGATTCGCAGGAGGTTTTTAGTGGAACGCTTCTTCCAGGATGTTGGTCTTTCGGTGGATTTTTGGATTTCGGTTGAAGCCTGAAGGTTTCATAGTCCACGGGTCAGGCCGCCATTTCAATTTTGATATTTTTATGTTTTCTGCAACGTGAATGATTTGATTCGCTCATTTCATATTTTTAACTTTCAACATTGAAGTTTTAACTTTTTAAATTTAATTCATGTTATAATATTTATTATTAACTTATTTCAATTTGCTAATGTTATAATGTTATTTGAAATTTCATTTTTGTTTTCTTCTGAATTTTTGATTTTATATTTTTAATAATATTAACTTTTAATTTTTAAAATTTAATTGTTAATGTTATTTCATTTTTATTTGTATTTTTTTTTAAAGTTTCTTTTAATCGCATGCTTCTAATTTTTTAATAATTTTAACTGTTAAGACTTTAAGCTTTATCTTTTTATATTTAATTGTTATAATATTAACTTATTTGTTAATAACTTAATGCTATTTCATTGTTGTTTTCTTCTGAATCTCTCATTTTATATTTTTAATAATTTTAACTTTTAAAATTTAAAATTTAATTGTTAATGTTATTACATTTTTGTTTGTATTTTATTTTTTTTTAAAAATTTTCTTTGTATCACAGGCTACTGCTATAGCCACTATTTTGATCATTCGTCATGGTTGATTCTGCATCTCAATCTGTGAATGTTGAGGGCCATGGAGTTGAATTTGCCACTAAGGAAAAAAATGATCCAAAATCTCCTTTGTGGAAATATGTTATTGTTGTGAGGAGGATCCAAGGAGGGGGGTCATTGATATGGATTTGTAGTGAATGCCAAAAAGAATTCAAGTCATCTTACACCCGTGTGAAAGCACACTTAATTGGATTGAAGAACATTGGTATTCGAATATGCACTGGGCCGCCTAATTCAGATGGGACAGATGGTAAGGGCTTGAGAAAGGAAAAGATGGCAAAATATAAGAAAGAACAAGAGGAGGCTGATGCTAAAGTTATGGAGTCAAGACATGCCTCTCAATTCAAAGTACCAACAAGATTGAGAGTAACTTCATTAAGACCTCCATTACCTCGTGAAATCAACAGTCCTTCCAAGATGTCTAATTTGGGACCTCTTGAAAAGAGCTTTAATAATGATGCTCGAGGCATAGCAAATGAAGCTATAGGGCGAAGCATTTATGCCAATGGCCTTCTATTTAACCTAGTCTGATCCCATTATTGGACAAAATGATTAAATCAGTTAATGAAGCCCCAAAAGGGTACAAGCCCCTTGGTTATGAGAAGGTCTGCACTACACTTTTGACATCTGAAAAGGTACATTTGGAGGGTGCTTTGAACCCCATTTGTAATTCATGGCGCATTTCAGGGGTGTTCATCATTTCTGATGGATGGAAAGACCAAAGGAATAGGCCATTGATCAATGTGATTGCTCAAAGCCCTAAAGGGGCAATGTTTTTAAAGGAAGTGGATTGTGAAGGGGAGCAAAAAGATGCACAATTCATTGCTGATATTTTGATTGAAGCAATAGAATTTGTGGGGCCAGAAAATGTTGTCCAAGTGTTAACGGGAAATGCAAAAGTGTGCAAAGCAGCAGGCCTAATTGTTGAAGGCAAATATCAACACATCTTTTGGACCCTTTGTGCTGTACATTCATTGAACCTCATGTTGAGCAAGACGGGGACCCAAATTGGGTGGATCAAACAAATTTTTGAAGAGGCCAAGAGAATTCAGAGCTTCATAACTAACCATCACATGTTCCAAGCCATTTATCGGTAATTTGCAAAGTTGGGGCTTCTCAAGGTACCTAAACTTCACTTCATATTTTTTACTATTTAAAATTTTAAATTTTAGCCTATTAGGACTGTAAAATTTAAATTTTAGTCAATTATCACAATATTTATTTTGGATAAATCATGAAATCTTGGCACTTGCAGGTTGCTGAGAGTCGTTTTGCCTCTCACATCATAGTCTTGAGGAGGCTTATGCAAGTGAAAGAAGCCTTACAATCTATGGTATGCAGTTCCCTTTGGACTCAATGGAGTCAATCCCAGATTGACAGGGCACAAGTAGTCAAGAGGATGGTTGCTGATGATGAATGGTGGGATAGGGTGGACTATCTTTTGACATTTTCTAAGCTTATTATGGATTTGTTGTGGATGCTTGACACAGATAAACCTAGTCTAAGAGAGGTGTATGAGGGCATTGATTCTATGATGGAAAAGATAAGGGAGGTCATCAATGCCAATGATCAAGACCTGGATGAAGTTTTTTACAATGAGGTAAAAGACATATTGACCAAGAGATGGAACAAGATGACCACCGCATTGCACCTTTTGTCCTATGCATTAAATCCCAAATATTATTCTGTAGAGTTGTTGAGTGATCCAAACAGATCTGCACCAAATAAGGACTCGGAAGTGTCCCTTGGCTTTAAAAAAGCTTTCAGAAAACTATTTCTAGATCTCGATATTGGGGTTTAGATTCGCATTAGAGGAAATTCAACTCAAAATGGGCCTTTTAACTCTAATTCAAATTCCATGTTATCATGTGTTAGCCAATGAAATTGCTTTAAATTTGAAATACCCTATAGGTCTTAAAACACCTTTTTAATATAAATTTGGGGATAGGTATCATAAAAAAAACTACTTTTTTTGTTTGTATTTTCGACATATCTCCTCGTGTTTTTACTCAAATTTCGATCGGGAGAGCTCGTTAGACGCGGAATTCAAATCCAACGAGTACCCACTCGGCATACTTTTGACGAACCCTGCTACCCCAAAAACAAGAAATACCTGAAAAAACGTAATGATGATGGGGTATTTCACATTTTTTCAGGTATTTCTTGTTTTTGGGTAGCTGTGTCCGTCAAAAGTATGCCAAGTGGGTACTCGTTGGATGCGGAATTTAATTACGCATCCAACGAGCTCTCCCGATTGAAATTTGAGTAAATACACGGGGAGATATGTCAAAAATACAAACAAAAAAGTAGTTTTTTTCTTTTCTTCCTCCAAAATTAATATACATTATTTTATCAATTTTTTTAGGAGGCCCATTTTGAGTTGAAATTTCCTCTAATGTAGTGAGTTTTCTCATTTTGTGGGCTCTGAGGGTTTGGGTGTAGATATTGAGGCTATGCGAGACAAGACCTTACTGACACCAATTGCTGGTGGAACTTCCATGGTGGGGAAATCCCAAATATCCAAAAATTGGCAATAGGATCTTGTCACAGGTTACTAGTTTCTCATCGGCAGAAAAAAACTGGAGTACATATGGCTTCATCCATTTAGTGAAGCGAAATATATTAGGCTCCAAGAAGGCTGAGGAACTTGTATATGTTCACTCCAACCTTCGCCTTCTATCACAGCGAAAGGAAGAATACAAATCAGGACCCACCAAACTATGGGATCTAGAACTAGAGTTGGTCGACATGGATATGGCATTGAGTGCCATGGGTCATCTTAATTTGTTTGATGTAGAGGGACCAAAAATTGCATCTTCAAGTGGGCATGGCAGCAATGTTCCGATCTCTGGAGAGGATGTGCATGATGATGTTGGGCTTCGTTACATGGATGAGGATTTTTTTGATGACATGTGAATCACAAGATGTCATTCTATGCATTTTAAATTCGGATTTTGCAATGATGTTTTTAGTTTAACTTATGAACATTGAACATTGAATTATGAATATGATAGTATGTTTCCCTAATTGAACATTGAATAATGAATTTTGCATAGTATTAGTATCATGATTATTGTATCAATGTATTCTTATCATTGATGATGTTCAGATGTTAGTTAAGTTTTATTTTTAAGTTTTAACTTTTCAAAATTCAATGTATGATTTGATGTTTGATGATATTTAATAGTAGCCTTTTAGTAAGTTGCATTGGGTCTAGCGATGTACAATGATATTATTATGATGAGATGTCTTTGATGATGACAATGTACATTGTACAATGATAAAATTATGGTGATTATGGTGCCAATGATAAATGAAGAACATTGAATGCTAATTTAAATGTTGAATATATATATATATATATATATATATATATATATATATATATATTCCTTGTT
>LPNX010128774.1:93764-106714 GCA_001517045.1 Pseudotsuga menziesii
CGTATCTGCTTCTGTATCCGCTTTAGTGCAACTTAGAGTGGAAGCACTCAAAGAATGCCCAACAATCATGGAATGCTGCATGTGGCCCTAAAAGTCCTTGCTGGTGATAGAAAATGCTCTCTCAACAGTAACACTTGCAAAGAGAGAAACGTCTCTCTCAAATCTCACAACAAACTCATCAATCTCTGGTGAAGTTGTTGTTTGTTGTTTCTTCTTCTTCTTGTTTGGACACTGTCTAACATAGTGTCCAAACATCTGACATGCAAAGCATTTCATTTTGCTCATGTCTTTCTTTTCCCCATCATGCTGTTTGGCTCCATCCTTGGAACCCTTCTTGAACTTCTTCTTCTTTTTTCCCTTAGCTGCTAATGCAACGGTCTCCTCATCATCTCTGTGATGTGATGAACTGCCTGGTAAGTATCCCCTCCGTGTCTCCTCCTGTGTGAGATCATCCCACAATCGATCCCATGTGGGCATGTTCTTGTTAATTTATTGTAACTTCGGAAGATATTCCAAGTAATATTGTATTTCTCCTTCAGGAGATGAGTTTGGTCTTGTCAGTGTCATTGAAAGAAGCAATGTAAATCTCTGAACGTAAGTCGGGTCATTAGTACCCAAGTGTCAATATAATAAATGTTATTTGTAATGTCCAGCTGGACAAGTTGGCCCTGACAGCTAGTGAGGTCGACCCCACCAAGTTAGAAGTCAAGTCAACAAAAGAATATAAATAGGGAGGTGCTCCCATTCATTTAGACACACTCACTCAAGCTGGTTTTAGCAAGAGAGAGAAGTAGTAGCGCACCAAGAAAAAGGTAGCAGCCGTTGTCTGGATTTTATACTACATTGGTTGAGTTCTATACTGAGGAAGTTTTGCAGGGTTTTCTCCCTTGTGGTTTCCCCGAGGAAAATCTCTGTGTTCTTATGTTATGTTTTTGTGCATGTTGTTCTTTCAGTGATCTTCTAGTGGCTAATTGTTCTAAGATATCATCTAATCAATAATAAAGAAAAATTCAACATGGTATCAGAGCCACCCTGAAAGGAGACATTGGAAAACTAGGGTTTGTTGTTCTTAACAAATCCCTCGACAGATCAACCAGAAAAGAGGGCTCCCCCAACTCGCCTCTAAAGGGCGCATCTTTCTGTGGTGACAGAACTGAATTCCAAGAATTTTCAATTTTGGACCTGTTATTGCTGTCCGGACAAACTAGGGTTTTAGTTTTCCTAGGGTTTCATCATCAATCTCAGAAAAAGAAAGATACAGTCTACCTCACGTAAGGAGGGCGCATCTTTTCCACCACTCAACTCCACCTTTGATCCTAGCTACAAAATTATGGTTTTTACTCCAAACCCTAGGACTTCAAGAAGAAGGTGAGTTAGGAGCTGCTTTCTGCAAGTAAGTATCCTTCTATCTATTTCCATTTGAGGTTCTTAGTTTTCTAAAGATGACATAGAATACCACGTTAGATGAAAAGCTTGAAGGGGCTGAAAACTTAAAAGCATGGAAGTACAGAATCATGCTCATCCTCCAAGAGAATGATCTAGACAAATTTCTGAAAGAGGAAGTGAAAGAACTAGAAGAAGTTGAAGCTAAAACCAAGTACAAGAAGGATATGATCATAGCTAAAAGAATCATAGTTGATTCAATCAAAGACAATCTGATTCCTCAAGTACCTTCCATGGAGACTCCAAAAGAAATGTTTGATGCCCTATCAGGGCTATTTGAAGGAAGAAACATCAATAGGATGACCCTAAGAAATCAACTCAAAAATGTAAGAGCTCAGAAGTCAGAGACTATGCAATCTTACTTTACAAGAGTAGATCAAATCAAGGATCAATTAGAAGCCTTTAGTGACATGGTTGAAGAAGCAGAAATTGTAATGACAACTTTGAATGGCCTTCCAAGAGATTGGGAAGCTTTGATCCGAGGAATTTGTTCAAGGAGGAAACTAACCAAATTCTGGAAGTTATGGCAAGAATGTGTCCAAGAAGAAGAGAGGATTACAGCTAGAGAAGAAAAACTAAATGATAATGAGGATCAATCCTTAACTGCTCATACCAAAGGAAAAAGAAAGAGTCATGACCATTCCTAAGGCTCGAGGGTTTAAAAGACCCAAGAGAGGTTTCTCAAGCTTTGAATGCTTCAACTGTCACAAGTTAGGACACATTGCAATTAACTGTCACATGAAAGTAGAAAGACTCAAGAAATTGAGAAGGTTTCAAGCACATGTTGCTGAAGACAGTGATCAAGAAGAAGAAGAGGAAGCGAAGAAGGATGAAGATTCCAGTGAAGAGTATGTTTTGAGCTCTGTCCTAACCAGATCAGTCTCACCAGAAAATGATACCTAGCTGATTGATAGTGGTGCCTCCAAGCACATGACTGGTTTCAAGGGGTCTCTCTCATGCCTTGAACAAAAGGAATCTTGACACAAAGTGTAATGCTTGGAGATGATTCTCAATATCCCATCAAAGGGTTAGGAGAGGCATCTTATAAATTGGATTCTGGAAAGCCTATGAAAATGAAGGATGTCCTATATATTCCAGGACTAAAGAAGAATCTTCTTTCCATTTAAGCTTTAGATGAGAAAGGTTTTAGAGTTGCCTTTGTAGATAGAAAATTCCTCATGTGGACCAAAAGCAAAACTATCGATGATGCAGTAGATATTGGAGTTGAAGAAGGAGGTGTCTACAAACTAAAGGGACATACAGATTCTGCATTAACAACCAGTACCATCAATCCAAGTGAACTATGGCGCAAAAGGCTTGCTCATGTTCACTACAAAGCTCTTCCATTTGTAAGCAAGGTGGTAACTGGTTTACCAAAAATTCAGATAAAACATGAAGGAGTGTGCAATGGATGTGCACAAGGGAAGAATACTAAGAATCCCTTTTTGAAAAGTAATAGTAAGGCAAAAGGGATCCTAGATATCATTCACTTAGATATCTGTGGGCCAATGCAAACCACTTCATTAAGTAGGTACTCTTACTATGCCTCCTTCATTGATGACTGCTCCAGAAAGACTTGGATATACTTCTTGAAAAAGAAGGATGAAGTCTTTGAAAGATTCAAAGAGTTTAAAGCCCTAGTAGAAAACCTTTCTGAAAAGAAAATCAAGATTCTAAGATCAGATAATGGAGGAGAATTTACTTCATATGAGTTCAATTATTTCTGTAAAGAGGCCGGGATTAAGAGGGAGCTCACCTTTCCCTACAATCCACAACAAAATGGTGTGGCAGAGAGAAAGAACAGATCCATCATGGAAGCTGTGAAAGCTATGATACATGATCAAGATCTCCCAATGTACCTATGGGCAGAAGTAGCAAGAACAACAGTATATGTTCAAAATCGAATCTCTCACAGTGCTATTGGGAATAAAACTCTCGAAAAAATGTTTTCCAGGGAAAGACCTGAGGTAAGTCATCTAAAGATTTTTGGTTATCCTATGCACATTCATATTTTCAAGGAGAAAAGATCAAAATTAGATCCTTCAGGAAAGAAAGGATTGTTCGTAGGATATAGTGAACAGCTAAAATCCTATCGAATATATATGCCAGGGTACCGTCAAATTGAACTTTGCAGAGATGTTACATTTGATGAAGATTCAACCTTCAGAAAATCAAGAAAAGACAAGGAAGATGAAGAGGAGCATAAAACTCCCAAAACTATTGAAAGTCCTAAAGAAGTCAGAGTTGAAGAAGAAGACCCAATACCTGAAGAGCATGATATGACAAAACCCTAGCTACCTAAAGATTTACCAAGTGAACTGATTTCTCGAAAGAGAAAACTTGCTTGGGCTCGTGAAGCAATTGAAGAAGCAAAAAAACTTGGTGCCCCTGAAGGAGCCATTCGAGAGAGAAAGAAGCCAAAGTCATACGCCAGTTACATGGCTTTGATGTGTGATCTAGTCGATAAAGAACCAACTTGTTTTGAAGAAGCAATACAACAAAAGGAGTGGGCTGATGC
Source organism: Pseudotsuga menziesii (assembly GCA_001517045.1). Taxonomy (NCBI): domain Eukaryota; kingdom Viridiplantae; phylum Streptophyta; class Pinopsida; order Pinales; family Pinaceae; genus Pseudotsuga; species Pseudotsuga menziesii. Next base: position 97,726 of record LPNX010128774.1, read on the forward strand.
AATGGTCGAGGAATACCAATCCATTATGAAGAATGATGTGTAGGAAATTGTACCTAGACCAAAGGACAAGTCAGTGGTATCCTCTAAATGGATATTGAAAACCAAACACTCAGCAGATTGAAGTATAGAAAAATACAAGGCCAGATTTGTAGCCCAAGGATTCTCTCAAAAAGAGGGAATTGATTATGAAGAGACCTTTGCCCTAGTAGCTAGATACACCTCTATAAGAACTATTCTTGCCTTGGCCTCCAACATGAAATGGAAGCTACATCAAATGGACGTAAAGACGACATTTCTAAATGGTGTGATTGAAGAAGAAGTTTATATCGAACAACCGCAAGGATTCGAGATAAATGATCAGAAGACTCATGTATGCCGATTAAAGAAATCATTGCATGTATTAAAGCAAGCACCCAGAGCATGGTATGGAAGGATCGATGGATTCCTAATGAGCTTAGGCTTTACTAAGAGTAAAGCAGAGTCCAACCTCTATTACAAGGTTGATGAAGATGGAATTTTAATTTTGTTACTATATGTAGATGATCTGTTTTTGATGGGAGAAGATAAGTCGATTATCGAATGTAAAAAGAGGCTTGCTGCAGAATTCGAAATGAAAGACCTTGGAATGATGCACTACTTTCTAGGTCTTGAAGTATGGCAACATTCAGATGAGATTTTCCTTAATCAAGGAAAGTATACTGTTGAAATCTTAAAAAGATTTGGAATGCTAGATTGTAAAGCTATGACTACTCTGATGACTACTAGTTTGAAGCTATTGAATGATGACACCTCAGAAGCTGTTGATGCCACGCTATATAGACAGATCATTGGTTTGTTGATGTACCTCACCAATATTAGACCAGATATATGTTTTGTAGTAAACACCTTAAGTTAGTACACGGTGAATCCTAAACACATTCACCTAATTGGTGCAAAACATGTGATGAGGTATCTAAAGGGAACTTTAGATTATGGGCTCAGATATACATCCAGTGCAGAGGTCAAGTTGCATGGATATGCAGACTCAGATTGGGGCGGAAGTGCCAAAGATAGGAAAAGTACATAAGGATGCTGTTTCAGTTTGGAATCTGGCATGATCTCTTGGTTCAGTAGAAAGCAGACCAGTATTGCACTAAGTACAACAGAGGCAGAATACATTGCAGCATGTTCAGCTTGCAGCGAAGTAGTATGGCTTCAAAAGATGTTGTCAAGATTATTCAATGCAGAGATAGATGTCACTGATATCCTTTGTGATAATCAGAGTTGTATCAAGATGACAGAGAGTCCTGTATTTCATGATAAGTCGAAACACATAGAGATCAAATATCATTTCATTCAAGATATGGTGCAGAAGGGGGCTGTAAAGCTCAAGTATGTTCCCACTGAGGAACAAGTAGCAGATGTATTGACTAAGCCTCTGGCTCGTGTAAAGTTTGAATACTTTTGAGACAAGCTTGGTGTAGTCTGAAAGGACCTCTCTCGAAAGAGGGAGTGATAGTAGATGTTGGATGCAGTGGTGAGTAGGCCAGTCTAGGGGAGGGTATGTCTCGCTAGGCTTGTTTCCCTCGAAAGGGTTAGTAAACCAAACTAAGGACCTGTTGATTCTAGGGGGATTAGTATGTCTGGCTAGGCTTGTTTGGCCCAAAAGGGTTAGTAAGCTAGACAAGGTTTGTTTGGTCCCCAGGGCGATCTATCTATCTAACTAAGCTTGTTTGGCTCGAAAGACTTAGTAAGTTAGACAAAATGCCTAGATGGATCTACCAGATAACTGATCGTGATGCTGCTTCGAAGAAGATGAAGGGCAAGATGTATCCTCAATATTGCTACTGTTGATTGTTGATGATTGCTGAGATGCTTGATGGTTGTTTCAGTATTGCTATATTGATTGTTGATGACTGATGAGATGCTTGATGGTTGCTACAGTATTACTATACTGTTAGTAGTTGATGATTGTTGATTATTGAGAGGCTTGATGATTGATGCAGTATTGCTATACTGCTAGTTGTTGATGATTGATGTCGTGCTTGGTGATTATTTGATATGGTGATGGTTGTCAATAATTATTATGTTGTTGTTGTGATGTCTGTTTGCTTCTTAATTAGTGATTGATTGTGTCCGTATCAGTAATGATACGCTGATGATTGTAGTCACATGTTACTTTAGTATTCCTACACTGATAATGGTATCGATGTTTTAGCATCTCTATGCTGATTATGCAGATGATGCTCTAGCACTAGTTGTTGTTGAGTATTTAGCACTAACAAGATGATGATGGTTGTTGTTGTTATCAATATCCTTACACAGATATTGCAGATAATGAAGATAAAGATGATTTCTCAGTATTCTCACACGGATATCCAGTGCTCATAATGACGATACAAACAGACGATGATTCAGTATTCACATACTGATGGTTCAAGAAGAAGGTCTAGAAGTTGATTCAAGTAGAAGACAAATAGAAGATGTTCGAAAGTGTACGAAAGATAAAGACTACAAGAAGAAGATCCAGAAGATGGTCAAGTAGAAGACAAACAAAAGATGTTATAAAGTGTACGAAAGATAAAGACTACAAGAAGAAGATCCTGAAGATGGTTAAGTAGAAGAAAAATAGAAGATGTTCGAGAATGTATGAAAGACGAAGACTACAAGAAGAAGATCCAGAAGATGATTCAGTGAAAGACAAACAGAAGATGTCCAAGAACATACAGAAGATGAAGCTTACAGAAGATGTTCCAGCTGAGATCGATGATGAAGATGTTAGACAATGTTCCAAAACTTCCTATGACATATAGAGTCTCACGAGACAATTGTATAGTTGTAATAGCAGATGTTGAATACCTTTTTAGTTAAGAGGGAGTGTTAATTTATTGTAACTTCGGAAGATATTCCAAGTAATATTGTATTCCTCCTTTAGGAGATGAGTTTGGTCTTGTCAGTGTCATTGAAAGAAGCAACGTAAATCTCTGAATGTAAGTCGGGTCATTAGTGCCCAAGTGTCAATATAATAAATGCTATTTGTAATGTCCAGCTGGACAAGTCGGCTTTGACAGCTAGTGAAGTCTGCCCCACCAAGTTAGAAGTCAAGTCAACAGAAGAATATAAATAGGGAGGCGCTCCCCTTCATTTAGACACACTCACTCAAGCTGGTTTTAGCAAGAGAGAGAAGTAGTAGCACACCAAGAACAAGGAAGCAGTTGTTGTCTGGATTTTACACTACACTAGTTGAGTTCTATACCGAGGAAGTTTTGCGGGGTTTTCTCCCTTGTGGTTTTCCCGAGGAAAATCTCTGTGTTCTTGTGTTCTTATGTTTTTATGCATGTTGTTCTTTCAGTGATCTTCTAGTGGCTAATTGTTTTAATATATCATCTAAGCAATTATAAAGAAAATTCAACAGTTCTCCCTACCAATGATAGTATGTGCAAACATGGTCCACTGCTGAGTAACGCCATTTAAGGCTGAACGCACCATCTCAACATTTCCTATCACCTCTCCTACAGCTGCAAGGCCATCTCTTACATTTGTGATCTTGGTAAGATAGGAAGCCATGCCTTCCCCTTTGCCCATGTGAAAATTCTTCAACTTCTCCCGCAACATCATCTTCCTGTTTTCATTCGAACTCTGGTAAATATTGGATAAAGATGTCCACATCTGAAAAGCATGATCTTTTTCTGATATGTGAGGAATTATATGATCCTTCACGGCATCAAGTATAATCCTCCTTTCCTTCACATCTGTCTTCATGAAAGCAACCTTATCAACCGCATCAGCAGGTACTACTACAGGATTAGCAGTTGTATTGTGAACTATATCCCATAGTTGATTTTCTTCAAGTATCAAATTGATTCTAGCCTTCCTTGGGCTAAAATTTGTAGCTCCATCTAACCTGTCTTCAACTCTAAGGCCAAACACCATGGCTACAGCCTGTAACTTCCAAACAACCTATTCATGAATATCTCTCCACAAACCCCTGTTTTTCTGAATGTTCAAATTCTGAAATTTTAACTAGGCTTTGATACCATGCAAGTTTTTGAAGAACCCCAACCCGGTTTCAAGCCTTTTGGCTTCTCTCCATAGTTTAATGCCCAAGCCCATCTATGCACAAATTTTAATCAAAATTTGACTGAATTGAAACACATGGAGTTGTTTTTCAATTTTAAACAATTCAGAAATTTTCTTTTCATACAAAATTTCAAACTCAGAAATTTCAACTCAGCCAAACACACATGAAAATAACACAGATGCTTTTGATCAATGGTCTAGGATAAAACCCCTAAGGGAAAACCTGTTCTTGAGAGATATTTTATTTTTCAGGCAAAATTTACAAAAAATACACAGCTGTACTTATCTCAGCATTTCATCTTGCAATGCATGCCAAACACCTTTTGTATGTACTATTGAAAAACCCAGAAAACAACAACTCAAAAAATGTGTTGTACGACCCACACGTGTGAGTTGTACTATCTGCCTTTTCTCGATTTTTGTGCGCTGAAAATTTCTTGATTTTTGTGCACTATACGGCTGCCCTCTTCCTAGAAATTCGAGCCTATACAGTCTATAATAAATAGCAATAAATGCTGTACGAAATTTCTAGGAAAACGTGCCCAGATTTCCTCGAAAATTGTGTTGTTGTACGGAAACACTCCTGCAATTAATGCCTGCAAATTTTCTTTGTCTTGGGAAACATTCCTTGCAAAATCTTCCTTGATTTCTGTGCAAGGGTTTGTCCTTTTCTCTCCCAAATCAATTTTTCTCTCTTGCTCTCTTTGCTCCAAAAATCTCTCTTCGAAATGATCACAATGAATGATAGAATGCCTTGCCCTAGCCCTTTTTGTTCATGGCAACTTCCACTTTCAATCTAACGGTCAAGATTAGATTAGATGAAGGGTTCACATTAAATGCTCCATAAATTAAATAATAAATGACATTTAGTGCACTTCATGTCATTCAATAAAGTGAGAACAACCCATTTTTATTTAATCAGTCACTCAACTTTATTTTAAATATGAACTTAGAAAACCACGACTTTAGCCTTTTAAATGAAGTCACCTTAAAATCATAAAGTACATCACACTTCATTAAATGCAAATGACTAGGGGTCACCATTTAAAGTGTCCTTGTCCACCCCAAGGCAAGTCTAGGTGGACAAACACTTCCTAGGTAACTTTTCAACATCAACAAAAGTTTAAAGCTCTTCTAATCTGCCACTGGTATGGAGATAAATTTTAAAAATCCTCCATCTCTTTCTTTCACATTTCATAATCTCACAAGCTTTTGATTCTTATTTTGCTTCCATTCCTCGAGCATCTAGCTGACTCATGTTTTCAATTGTTTTCACAGTACTTAATGGTTGTATGGGGAAAGAGTTGGACTTGAATAACTCTTGGACACCGATGTACAATATGTAAAAGCTAAGACGACCCCAAAAATGAGAAAAACAAGAGTAATACCCAGAAGGATAAAACTTTGAGTTGTTGCATTTTTAGTTTGTTGACATGGAGGTTTTGTTGCTTATAATGATGTTGTTGAAAAGACAATAATTAAATCACTAGAAACCCAAATCAAAATCTACTATACACAAGCCATATTTTGAGTTGCAACTTGTATAGATTCAGAATAATACAAAATATATGGATGAGATTGTTATCCACTAATTTTGCACTTAGTGGATTTAGTGAGTCGCCAGTTATTGAACATGATTCATGTTCGTTTCCAAAGTTCAGAAGTTCAGTTTGTTCCAGAGTTAGCCAGTTTTGGTTAGCCTTTTCTATTTTTTGTTGAAATGACCATGCCCCATGGGGTATTAATAACGTGTGCTGGTAGGGGGGTCTTGAGTGGCTCGGTTCCGTTAGACTTAATAGTCTAATAGGGTATTCCAAGGAGTTTTTTCCATTGTCGATTATTTCTTTGCCTTTAGTTGATTTATAATCGATGAGTTTTTCTTCTACTACCTCCAAAGCTGGAATGCCCAAATTTGGTCTATATTGGTTCTAGAAATGCCCAGGACCAATACTGCGGTTTCAGTTTTGAGAGTTTGGCCCCGGTTCTCTTGAAAAGTGATTATTATCACTTTATAATTGGCCAAATGATCAAATTTTATTACAGACGGCAGTATGTTTGGTTCTCCTAAAGCATTGGAGTGTTCCAGGGGGTATGAGTAGTCACTTATAGTGTTCTTCTATGTCTCCAGATCATCCAGTGGAGTCAGTTTACCCCAGTTCTCAGCCTGAATGAGGTTATGATGATTTTTATTATCTTCAGAGGATGTACCATTAAAAAATTAACTAGGAAAATCATTGAGGAAATCGATTTGTCTTGTGTGGTCAAGGAAATGGCAAGGGAATGCGGCTAGATGATTTATTATGGCAGTCAGGGCATATCTACACTAGTTTCATCTAGTTTGATGTTCTGGATTATTTTTGGGGCTCTCATATCAAGAATGTTCCCCATAGGGCGAAATTGGACAAAATGGCCAAAATGAAGTGTATAAATCTAGATGTATCTTTAGAAATATGTACGGGGGGGACCCCTAACAACCCCCCCATGTCCCCTAAGTGTCAAACTTGCAAAAATAATGATTTATCATGTTGTAAAAATGGGCTTTATGAGGTAATTTGCCTCCCTCTTGACTTAGTCATCTTGATTGATGTATTGATCCATGTAAAAGTAATCTCTATTGTTGATGATGTTATAATCTCAACCATTGGATGAAAAAGTAACTTAGGGTTTGTGTCTCTCAAAAGCTATATAAAGGAGAGACCCCCCTCATTGTGTCCCATCAAGAAATTTTGCACTCCTGGCTCTGGATATTTGAATAAAGAGATTTTTGCAGAAATTCTTGAATTTTCTTTGTGGGATGCTCTTGTCTATGATTGGAAAGTTTATCTTGCTTAGCATTTGAAATATTTTTCTAGGGTATCACATATTTTTTGGAAGAGATAGCGTTTGCATGCAGGAGGGTGTTTTCTCTTGGGGCGTTTTTGTGGATCTCCCAACTCGTTTCTCTTGAAGACGTTTTCATAATCAGGGTTTTTTTCAATGGTATCTTTAATATGCACTCTGATTTTCTTGCATTTTGAGTATCTTTTTCATGCGTAGCAAATCTCACTTTCAGTAGTTTGACTGTGCAGGGAAGAGGGTCGCGCTACCTCACTTGGCAAATCCTTTCGACTTGGTACTTCATGAAAATTGCTTCAAATTGATCGAGACAAGATAAATCATCATTTGCAAGGCATCTCTTGTTTTAAATTTCTATTCCATTAGTTATAAAATTCTCCGGTGAAACTCTTAGTTTAAAACCCTCGATTTTTAGATTTATAGGATCTAGTTTGCAAATGGCTTTAAAACTAAAAACCCACCTTGGAAATAATTTAAAACCCCTTGGTTTAAATTTTCATGATCATCGGACTCCATTTCCCCATTTTAAGCACTAGTCTGTTTCTTAGGGGAAGACCCCCTCCTTGGGAGGAGAGGGTATTTTAGAAACCGCGAACTACGTATTGTTGGTTTCACTTTCATTTGCTTAATCCTACATCCAACAATCAATTTGAGTATCCAATTTCGTTTAATTTCACCGTTTTTCCCTAGATCTCATTTTTTTTGCTTAAAACCGTAGGGTAAAATTGGGGCTTTTCTCCTGGATGCTCGAAATCTCTTAGTAATTGTTTTAAACTTTAATAATTATCCCACTAAGATATTCCACCAAGTTTCCCTGGGTCATCTACTGATTTTCCTTATTTTAGGGCTATCTTGGTCATAGGGACACCCCCAGGGCTTAGTATTTTCACTAAATCTGAAGTGCCAATATCCTTGAATGGCATGACATCTAAGTTCTTTCAGAGGTCTTGGATATCGTAGGTTGCGACTTCAGTTGCATTTCCTCTGCTGTCCTGAATAGGATCACCTTACGGGGCAACTACAAGATTCGTGATAACAATTACCATACTAGCATCTTCTCAGGAGGCTGAAAAGTCTTTCCATGTGTTTGGTCACAAACCAAAACAAGGCGATATCAAAAATCATATGAATGTATGCTGGAAACTGAGTGCTAGGCTGAAATCTGATATAGGATCATGGAGATAACCATGAACACCAAAGTCATGCCAAAGATGGTATGTGTTAGTGCAAGCTTGCTCTATCTTTTGTTGGATAGGGCTGATGTATTCCTCCAATGATTAATCTTTCACAACCTCAAGCAATAAGGACTTGAGTGGCTCCAGAAATTTGCAAAAGGATGGTTGGATTCCATTTAGCGAACATGTACAAGAAATATCAAATCTAGGAAAAAAATAGCCATAATTTAGGGCTTGCTGCTACATTTCTGATGGCTGAATTTTTCAGCATTAAATATTTAACTGAAAACCTTGTTGTCCCATGCAATTTTCAGCAACAAAATCATATGTTCCAACTGAAATTTCATATGCAAATACATTAAAATCTGAAGATGTAGGTAGCTGGAAAATGTATGTATTTTTATCATTCAAAACATATTCCATAATCTGGAAAACTTATGTGCTATTTGTTTAAGGGCTGAGTCAATATGGTCATCAGTCAACCTGGTCAATTTGTCCCAGTTTGATTCCGAGTTGACTGAGAATGAAAACACTGGTATTGAGTGGTAACTAGCCTGCTGGTAACTACAGGTTACTTACTGACTATTGCCAGTTTTAACCTCAGTCACAAGATTCGACGAATTTGAACCTTTAGATTCGAATTTTGCTGAATCTCAAGCTGATTCAAATCTAAAGGCGAATTTAATTAAAAAAAAAAATTGACCTTGGTTTCTTCACCTAAACCTTAGTCCCGACTCTCAACCCGTGCACAAAGTTTTTCCTCTCTACTTGTCACTTCTTAGCAAAGAAACCCTCATGCTAGTGCTTAGAGCTCACAACTCCATGAGTTTTGATCTCAGTGTTCATGAATCACTGCTACTGCTCAATCACCAACTCACTGTTTGAGTTACATACTATAATCTATAAGTGCAACTGCAATC
>LPNX010128774.1:121023-132619 GCA_001517045.1 Pseudotsuga menziesii
TTATTGATTGGTATTCTTCAGTCATTGCTTCTACCCATTCTTTCTTCTGTACAACTTCTTCATTACTAGTAGGTTCTTGATCTACTAGATCACACATCAAAGCTACATAACTGGAGAATGGATTTGATATCTTGCTTACTCTTGTGGAGCCTTCTCGAGCTCCATACTTCTCTGGTTCTTGTATGATTTCTCTTACCAAAGCAGGTTTTCTCTTTTGTGATATATTCATGGTAGGAGGTTCTTGAGGTTGTAACATATCATGGTCCTCTAATGTTTGATTTTCAAGGGAGGGTGCAACTTCTACATTTCTGGGAGGTACATCTTCTTCATGTACTTCTTCATGTTGGCTCTTTCTAGATTTCTTGAGAGTTGCTTCTTTGTCAAATGTTACATCCCTACTAATCTCCATGTGGTGGAATCCTAGGATGTATATTCTAAAGGCTTTGGAGACTTCACAGTATCCAACAAATATTCTCTTCTTTCCGGAAGGATCCAACTTGGTTCTCTTTTCTTCTGGATTGTGAACATATACTGGACAACCAAATATTTTGAGATGGCTTACTTCAGACTTCTTTCCTGTGAACATTTCTTCAGGAGTCTTGAATCCAAGGGCATCATGAGATAATCTATTCTATACATAAACTGTTGTTCTTGTTGCATCAACCCATAGATGTAGAGGAATATCTTGATCATGTATTATTGTCTTCACTGCTTCCATAATGGTCCTATTCTTTCTTTCCACAACACCATTCTGTTGAGGATTTGAGGGAGTGGTTCTTGATTCTCGCTTCTTTACAAAAGGCTTCAAATTCTTTTGAAGTATATTCTCCACCATTGTCTGTTTTGAGTATCTTGATTCTTCTTTCTGACCGATTCTCTATCAAGGCTTTGAATTCCTTGAATTTTTCGAATACTTCATCCTTTGTTTTCAAGAAATATATCCATGTCTTTCTTGAATAGTCATTAATAAATGTAACATAATATTTATAACCACTGAAAGATGTGGAGGGCATTGGACCACATACATATAAATGAGTTAATTCCAACATGGCTTTAGTCTTTGTTTCACTCTTCGGAGATGGATTATTGACATTCTTTCCTCTTGCACATCCTTTGCAGGTGCCTTCATGATCGATCTTCAAATCTAGTAAACCTGTTACTACTTTGCTCACACGGGGTAGTGCTTTATAGTTGATGTGAGCAAGCCTCCTATGCCAAGATTACTACTTCATGGGCTAGTGATCTCATGAACAAGGACTGTTTCCAAATGTCCCTTGAGTTTATATAATCCTCCTTCTTCTTCACCAATGACAGCTGCATCTTCAATTGATTTTCCTTTGGGCCACATAAGTACTTGTCCATCTATAAATGCAACCCTATATCCTTTCTTATCTAATGCTTAGATGGAAAGTAAGTTCTTCTTCAAACCTGGTACATATAAGACTTCATTTATCCTCATGGGAGTTCCAGAATCAAGCTTATAGCTTGCTTCACCAATACCTTTGATAGGATATTGATAGTCATCTCCTAAAGATACTTTCTTAGGAGAGTTCTTCTCTTCAAGTTTTGACAAAATATTCTTCTATCCTGTCATGTGCTTTGAAGGACCACTATCAATAAGCCATGTATCTTCTCCAGGTGTTACAAACCCAGACAGTGTAGAGAATAATACATACTCTTCTGCATTTTCTTCTTTTGCTTGTTTTCTTTGAGGTCCTTCTTCCTCTTCTTCTTTGTAATATCCCAAATCCTACTATTTTCTATTTCTATGCAAATTTACTGAAACAGTCAGGCATGCAAATTGCCATGCTAAATTTTCCTATTCTATAGCTGAAATTAGGGTTAGGGTTTGCAGGATAGAATGAACACTTACCACTGATAAGCTGGTTGAATATGCTCTAGAGAGAATACGCATGCAAGATGAGCTGAGCTGATGAAGAAATGACCTTGTTTTCTGTTGCAATACCCCGGAGGGCTGAATCAAACAAGTGTGACGATTTTGCTGAAGGGATGGTCAGTTTCAGCTGGAAATAAGTCGGAAGGAAGGTGTGCCTGTGTCGGAGAAGATGGCCAGAGCATGCAAGAGTTTTGACCTCTCCATATGGCCTAGGGAATTGATCTCCCAGTCTGTTGCTCACGCCCCCACAACCGTATAAACTGCTGCTAGCTGCCCCAGATGGACAATCTGATAGCTGATAATCACCCAATGCAGTAGAGTGATCCTATCAGTGAGGATGCAAGCTGCATGGGGAAGAAATATGGTGATCCAGAGTCCTGGTGAATGATTAGGGTTTCCCAGCTAAATGCCCCCAACTGTACAGATGAATCTGCAATAACCTTCGGACTTATACTGGAATACTGGATAATGATGAATGCAATAGATACAGTGACCAACCTGGATGGTTTATCCTGAAGGAGACTAGGGCAGATGTCTCACTGTTGAAATCCCGTTGGCTGAAGACGTCGTCTCCAACCCCAACTACTGTGGTCGTACGCTGTGCTGCTTCTCAAGAGCTCCAAAATAATAATAATCCAAAAGTAAAGTCTCCATTTACTTTATCTTTCATTTATAACTTTCAACTGCGAAAACCCTAACTTTTGACCTAATTAGGTCACTTTAACTTCTAATTTGTAGTTGACTTGCATGCATGCGCATGGAGACTTAATTGGGTGCATGCATCATTAAATAATGCTTAGATGTCATGCATGTCACTTTTAGGGTTTGCGTGCATGTCATTTTTAGGGTTTGCATACATGTCACTTTTAGGGTTTACATGCATGTCACTTTTAGGGTTTGCATGCATGTCACTTTTCGGAACATTACAGTCCTCCTTCGCTAAAGATTGCTTGTCCTCAAGCAATGCTGACGCAAATCCACAATCAATCAACTGAACCAACTGAATCCGGGGATGATCCTAGGGTCCCAAATTATCCTAGGAGATCTATAGCACCTGTCGCTCAAAAAACTGCACTGTACGGTACCATCACCAGAGACCTCCTGAAAGCATCCTCTAGCAATCACTAAACTGTCAGTCACTGTAATCCCTGGGTCCCAAATCAATCTGAGAATTGCAGAGGTCAAAATGCATCCACCGCTACCTTGCGTAGTATCGAGTCATCGACACAAGGAGCATCATGTAGACTCCTAAGTAACACCATCAGTAAACACTATATCCATCCCTCATAAGGTCTTCCACCTGGATCCCAATGCAAACTTGTGCATATTTCATCCCAGATATCTGAAGGCTCTTGTGGGACTATACCCTTGGCTAGGAATGTCTTCCCAAGAATCGGCCACTCAATAGGACACCAACTCTTAATCTCTCTCCAATCCAACCCCCGAAAAGTACCTTGTCCATAAGCACCATCACAAGGAATAATCCTACCAAGCTGACATTCTACCCTTCTGATTTCAACTGGAATGCTCATACTCTGTTGGTTAATTTCTCGATCCTGGCCAACCTGTAAAAACTATCCACCATTATGCAAATGTGGACTCAAGCTATTGCAAGCCCTGTCTATGTACTCCTTAAGAGGACTGCTTTGAAATGCAATAGTATGTTTCTCGTGCTTCCCCATCAAGGAATCTAACTGTTGTTCAATGCTAGAAATCCTGACCGCTAACTCGTTACATATAACTTGAAGAACTGAATCACATCAAATGATAAAGATAAATGTCTCTCAAGAGATGAATCATCATGACTCATGGGGCATGTAGATAGTGTATAGAGTCTAGACATAGGACACCAACATAGTATGATAGTACAATGATAAATAATAGGAATCAAGTCATCAACTCCCTGAGGATGATCCTCTAATCAGTCTACCCCTTTTATGGGTCAAGGGCAGTGGCAGTGGCACCACTCTTCCTCTAGAAGCAGTAGGTGGTCGTGAAGAATGACTGCCAACTCAACACTGTGACACTTTGGATATGGCAAGGGGATACTCAATATAGCCACATGCTGGACAAGCAACAACAAGGGGGATGGTAGTGCCTCACAAATGGGTGAGTTACTTCATAGGTGCTTACTCTCCTTGACAAATGCTCACAATCCAACTCAATACAAATAAGGCCAGCAATCCTTTGATATAACTTTTAGGAACCATTGCTTTTTTGGGCCTTTGATTTTCCATAGCCTTGGTCCACGTATTTTTTGTACGGACTTTTATTATTTAGGCTTTATGCATTCACGTATGTTTAAAAACACTACTTTCATGAATGGGCTTTTTCATAAGATATTCATTTCATTTCCAAATACATTGTATTAATTGCAGTGCTACTTGTTTCAGGCAAGCAAACACATCCTAGGCAACTCAGAGCCGAGACATAAATGGTAGGGAAGCTTGTCCAACAAAGGCTCTAGCGGGGAAAGGTCCTTCATGCCACAAGTCAAGTAGTAAGTCGGGTTAAAACATAACTGGAAGGTAATGGATGGGTGGAGACAATGAATGATGAAACCAACACTAGCAAGCCAAAGTATGGTGGGAATGACTACCTCTATTATCCTTAAGGAGGGTAAAACCAATGAGTATAGATCAAGAACTTCCAGGTCTGAGTAAGGACATCAATACATAATAACAATACATCCAAGTCTACATATTTATATGACCGCCAAATCATGACACTAAATGCTAATACATGTCACAAAAATGAGTATAAGAGCACTGATAACCATAACACAAGATATATAAGCTGAGTCATAAAACACTGATACAACTCTGGGCATCAATAACTACTCTGCAAATGGCTAAAATGACTACATTAGTCCTTAAATCTGAGTGTCATGAGCCTCAGTCATGGCATGGGAGAGTACTATAGTCCATCAATCAAATCATGATCCATCATAGATGCTCATCTCAGCATCTCATATGTAGGGGAACTGGCTGAAAAATGTATTGGAATCTGAAAAATAGTATATGGTATAGCCCAACTACTATCTATGTGATAACATCTGGTTGAAGCTAGGACAAGTGCTCTACTGAATAGAGCACTTGAGAATCTCAGAATCTCTAGTCCTCAAACTCTGCTACTAGCATCCTCGATCCATCTTTCCAACTCTGCAACTGCTGCCAAAATGTCACCAACTACCTGCAAAATGTCTAGATCTATACCAAACTCACAGATCGGTCTTCAGCACTCTGTGGATAAAATAAAATACTCAAACTGAAATGCATGAAACTGAAAAACAAAAAGTAAATCTAATCTATAACCATAACTTTTAAGAAAAGTTTGAGTTTTTTATTATGCAGGAAAAATGCTAAAAATGAAGACTACAATAAGAGCTTTGGAAAACAAGCTTCAAGCAAAGACAATAAGGTGCAACACTGATAGGCTACACTACTGCCTAAAAGGCTTATTCAAGTCCTACCTACCCTACTTTAACCAATTTAGACAAGTGTTAAGTAAAATCATAAATCCAATGCAACCACTTGTTGAACGAATCTATTGTGCTTTCTTTACAGCTGATGACCCAACAAGCCAGAGATGGTTTAAAAGTAATGTAAATGAAAATTGAAACCATTCTAACTTGTTGTTTGAAGTTCACAGAAAGATCTGGACAATACATAATGAAATCATGCCGGAAATGAGATTGATTACTACAAACTTCTTCCATCCGTAGATCGATAGGATCATAAAATTTATGCAAGTTTAAATTGGATGAAAGAAAAGAATACGATACATGATTCATCCCTCATAGCCCATCATTGTTTCCCTCATCTTTCTAGTTAGCACACTCAATCATACTCACATCATGATCAATGGTGAAACAACCTAGGGACAAATTAGAGATCATTAAGCCAGAAATTGAGATCAACCCCATTTGTTGCTTAAAAAATGAGAAAATATGGAATTGGTCTTTGTAGAGCTTTTCATTCACCCAATCAAAGAAATTAGCAAAATTGAAAGCATTATGCACTAAAGATGAAAGGAGATGAAATGTTTTATCATTAACCACTTGGCACTTTCGAGACTTCGTATCGAAAATTTCGCAAGTAATAGCTTGATTAGAACACAAACCCATACAAGAAGGCTCGAAAAGTTGGGAAGGGAGGGTGGACTGAAAAATTAAAACTTGATTTGCACCACGTGAAGGTGCTAACACCAATCTTTTATGCGATATGGGATATTTGTAAAGAAATTGGCAAGATTAGCACTAACCTCCCAAGAACTAGACTCACTATGATTAATCTCCTCAACCAAATCACTTTGACAAAAAATCTGATGGGGAATAGCCACAATATTACAAGAATCATTCCTTGGAGGCTCTTGATGACTATTTGGACCTAGATTCCGGCTCAAAAGATGTGACAAAGAACGCTCTAGGTCAGGTTCGCTCACTAGTATATCATCATTATGTGGTTGTTCTTGTTTAGATGGTTCATTACATTCAACTAAGGATGAATTATCACCATCATTCATTTGATAAGGAAAAATATCAAAATGCTCATTTCTAACTTCTTTATCATCCTCACAAACTTGGTCTTCAACCACAATATGACCACCTGATTGATCCTTAACAGAAATTTGATTAAATTCAACCTTTTCTTCTTCTGTAGAGACATAACCAAAGTCTGAATCCAAATTCGGATAGCTTGAATTATCGTCAATTAGGAAATGACTATGAAGTTTCTCTTCTAATGGATCTATAATGGACTCACAAATGGAAGGCTCAACTATAAATGTTTCTTGATGGTGATTATTAGGTACCCTTCCATAGATTAAATCCAAGATTTGCTCTGTGACTGCTTGAGGTAATAATAATAGAGTATCTTGTATGATTTGATTGATATCCCTCTTAGTTTCAGCATGAGGTTTTGAAACATTATTCTCACAGTACTCTGTAACATTCTTATGGATTGCAGGCACGCTCATAATTTGGAACATTTCAGGAGAGGAATGATCCAATTGAGAAAGCAAATTGCCAACATACTGATTATAATCATTGCTAGATTCACACTTTAAAGAATTATTAGTGTTCCTACCCCACTTATCTATTAACAGATCTGTGAACATGTCATACCCAGTTACGGATTCTGGTGCTAAATGATCAAACCATAGTTGAACATCCCCTCGCAAGGATTCTCTTAAGGCTTACATATAAACATCCTCATTGTCCGCACCTTTAATTTCCATGTAATCCCAGAGAATATCCAAATGACTTTCAATAGATATATCCTTATTTCCATTAAATTGGGGCAACCTCCTAGTGTAATCGTTTGGCATAGGATGACCTATCCCCGGTATTTCAGAAAAGTCAAAAGGAGACTGTTTGTTTTGTTTTTTAACAGCTCTGGTTACTAGGCTATAATGGTTTGACTGGGATTGACTTTTAGGTTCATGCCGACTTACAAGTTTATCAGGAGTAGTCATGACAAAACTTGTATTACATTGATGAAGAGGATTGCAAGGATCATTCACTTGATGCTTGCTTACTAGCCCACTCACGCTGGTTGGGAAATCTTTATTGCATGGGTGAGGAAATTGGTGGGTATCATAAAGATTGTGATAACTAGATTCATACCCATAATCATGCTCGAGATCATCCTCATACTCGTAGTCTAATTTCCTTCCAAGTTCACCTATGCTTTTATTTAATTCCTTCATGCGTCTGATAAATATATATGAATTTATTAAGATTTATGGGATGGGTTTGTTTCTCAGTGGAATTGCGTTGTGGAGTCTCCAGGTGAACGAAATGCCGTGTTCACCAACGGATGATGTCGTAGGAGAGGTAGGGAATGTGGAACCAAGGTAGGCCTCTACGTCCCCGGCAATGGCGTCAAAATATTATCACCAACCTTGTAGTTGCCTATGTAAGGTGGATCTAGGATGTGTTGCCGCCTAATCCACACTTTAAGGGACAGGAAAGTCACAACCTGCTATGTGTGTCCTTAGGGGCAAGCGAGAGCTGGGGACCACTGTCACCACAGTCCACAACTCCTCCGTTTAGGCAAGATCCCAACAGAGCCAAGGGGGGTAGTCCCTACAGGGAAACTAAGTTCCAGATTTATTAATTAATTACAAATTAATTAAAGGGATCTTTTATTAAGATTGAGGCTAAGGTTTTGAGAGATGACAGTCAAACCAGTGCAAGATGCAATATTTAAATGATAGTCAATCCTTTTATTTATAACCAATGCCTAAAGAATGGAGTCAGAGAATGCAACTTTCAATGGATGCAGTCTAAGTTAATTATCCCACAGGTTAAGTTGTCTAACAAATGAGATGAATAAACAAAATAAATGATACAATAATAAACAATAATGAACCAAGATATTTAAGCAATATACAGATGATCTAAATTTATCAGTATAAACAATTGAAGTAAATTAGTTACAGTTTAGACAAAAGTTAAGCATTCACCACATAAACAATTGCAGAACTGAAAAGTAAATGAAACTGAAAAGTAAATGAAACTGAAAGTAAAGTGTTGGAGTGCAATGCTGGAGTGGAAGTGCGCTGAAATGAAAAAAATGTTACGGAACCGGTTTTGCAACGTCTCTTGGTTTATTTTAGGTAGATTTTATTAATGTTTTTCTTCTTGAAGTTTAGTTTTCGAACCGGTGGTGTGACTACCCCAATCCAGTATTTCTCAAGTCAAAGAAGGAATGCTGTTGCGCTCAACAAAGTGGGAGCAAAGCCCACCCGTAGCTCACAGGTCAAACCCCAATGGCTTGGTGCTCAACAAGGAGGACGTAAAACGCCTAGAGACCCTCCATGGTCTACTACCCCAAGTCGCCTCCGAGGGCACTGTTTTAGTTAACTGGAAAAATAGCTAGATGGATGCCTATTAAACTAAGACTTATCTATCCCCTGTCGTATCTCGGGAGTACCTTGAAGGGTGATAACCGAGTAGAGGAGCAGGAAATAGTGAAGTTGTTGTTGGTTAATTTTATAAGTAAATTTTAGTCTTGGTGATTAGCATACAAGGTTAATTTTAAAACTATCAACAAGATCAACCAAGCAGTATCCCTTATGGGAGATGCTGGTACTTGATCTTGGACTAAAAAAATAAACTATGAAGATTGTAGCAGAGAAAGAAAGTTGTTTAACTAAGCTAAGCCCCCAATTCTCCTGCTTTTCATACCCAACTTAAAGTCCCTAAAGGGAGATGACAAGTGGATAGAGGATACACAGGATAGATGGGTTGTATGATTACCCTTTTGACAGAAAATAAAACTTACTGAAACTTGAAGGAAACTGTAACTAGCTAAAGCAATGCCTAACCGCACAGCAATCTTTGTGATAGAGATGGTGGTCTGTCACAGAGATAGTGGGTAAACTGAAAATAAAACAAGAAAGGAAAATACAACTAGCTAAAGCAGTAAACTAACCTCACAACAATCTTTGTAACAGAGATGGTGGTCTGTCACAAAGATAGGTGGGTGAACAGAAAAATAAAACTGATTAAACTAACCTCACTTCAATCTCTGTGACAGAGATGGTGGTTTGTCACAAAGATAGGTGGGTGAACAGAAAAATAAAACTGATTAAACTAACCTCACTTCAATCTCTGTGACAGAGATGGTGGTTTGTCACAAAGATAGGTGGGTAAACAGAAAAACTTGCAAATAAAACTAACTCTAAGCAACTACTTATACAAATTTACAGCAGAGAAATACCCCAAAGAGAACTTCTCATTTGCGGTTTACAATGTAATAGAAGAGAGAGAAGAAGTGTAGTTTATGGCCTCTTTTGGACCAAACTTTTGCTGGTTTTTTCTGGGCAATTTAGGGCAGCATAACCTCCTCTTTCTATACACAAAACCTGCAAAAAAATCAGCAACTTACTTGCTGGAAATTACTGCAAAAAACTGAAACAGAAAGTTAGAACAATTTAGTGTACAACCCAGAAATTTTACAGAAAAAGCTGAACTTTTAAAAATGAAAACACAGAAATTTTAATGGCTGAAAATGAATGTTTTTAGGGTGAAAACAACATATAAACAACAGAATTAAAAGCTTATACTAATATATAATGGATGGGGGCACTAAAACAAGGGTTATATTCACTATATAGTGAATAAAACCCAATTTCAGGAAGGAAAAAAGAAAATGGCCGAATTGAAAATTTGAAAAGACGAAACCTTTGGAGAGATATCCTTGCTTGGAAAACCTATAAACAAATCTAGATCTGCAAAAATATGTAAGCCTAATGATGAATGTCTAACAATCCCTGCAAAATACTTTGAAGAAAAATTGCTAAACCATTCACAAAAGAGGGTAAAAATACTTTTACTCTCTAATCTCTCCACAAAATACTTTGTGGAGAGCTAACTAGACTAATACAAATATGCAAAACTAAAAAAGATACAGGTTACCTCACAAGAAATGGATCATGAAGAATGTAGAATGTAGCACCATGTCCCTCCAAAGAATTTCTTTGATTAGATGGCCCAACTAGGGCAAAGTTTCAATACAAAAAATGGCAAGAGGCTTGCGCCAAATGCTTGAGAGAATATGAGAAGAGAGTAGGGAAAGATTCTGGCAGCATAACAATAGCATGAGAGATGATATCAAATGAGGGAGTGAGACCCTCATTATATAGTTGAGGAAGACCCCAACCCCTTGAAGATCAACAGCCAAGATTAGATCTAGATATAGGTTAAATCTCCACCACTAGATCTAGGTATTTGACTTTTGCACCCTCTCAACCATTCTCCACCCTTAGATTATTTTTCAATCCATGGCTTAGGTGCTTGATCCATGTCTTAATACATCTACACCCTTAGATCTAGGGTTTTGACCAAGATTTCACCTTAGATTTGCTTTTAGGGTTTATTGTGGGCCCATAGGCTAGGCGCCCTCTCCAATTTTAGCGCCCCTTCACCAAATTTGACGTCCACTCCAAACTAGCACCCTCATCCATTCATGTGACGTCTCCTCTATTCCATGGTAGCGCCCCTTTCAAGGTAGCGCCCTCTTTAGTTAGCCCTTTTTACCTTGGACGCCCCCTTTAGAGAGGGTTTAAATCTCCTTTATGCTAGGCTTGGACTTTAGCCTTTTCAAAAATTTTAACCTTTAGACTTAGGCTAAAACCTCAAAATCCACTTTTATTTAATTTTTAAAATTTAATTTTAAAATTTCCCAAATTTTACTTAGGAAAAATTAAAAATAATTTCAAAAATTAATATCTTAGCCATGGGGGGGTGGAAAATTTTGAAATAAATTTTCCTAGGCTTGGCAACCCCCAAACAAAATTACCATGGCATTATTTGCTTTTTTCCTTCAAAATCAAATAATATGAATTTTTGACTTAGGGAAATTAATTAATTCCTTAGGAAAAATAGACCTTGCTTAGACAAAAATGGTCTATCTCCTCAACCACTTGTCTGAATGACATGGGACTCGAAGCAGTGGCTTAGGGGGTTTCATAGCAATTTACCTTGCATTCATAGCCCCTATTACAAAATGCCAGTGCTTGAGCAATTACATTATTACATCAAAACTGAGTTAATTAACCGCCAAGGGGTGAAGTTAATTAACTAGAAAAATTAAATAAAAATACAACAACATAACGAAACTCCGCAAGACTCTATACAAATGTCTAGCATGGTCATGAATAACATTTTGAACCCTTAGCCACCCCATGGAC